>JAWNNU010001491.1:0-217021 GCA_035044585.1 Scaptomyza polygonia
TGATGCATGCTCTAGGTATAGGATCTCTTTGATCCCAGATTACCTTTGAGTCGGCGGTGTACAGGCCTTTTATGCCATTGTTGACCCATGGCTCCTGTACCAGGGCTAGCCCAAGATGTTGGGTGATAAACATCCTGGCCAAGACAGCAGAGGCTGCTTTAGCGCGATGGAGGTTTATCTGGGCTAGCCCTGTGACGATGACGTTTGACGTCACCATCAGTCTTCCGCCGCTCCAGCTCCTAGTGATGCAGAGTTGCTCACATCACCGCTGCCCGTCATGGTGACGTCAGCTTCTTCCTCTGCGATTTGCAGCTCCTCAGCCAGTTCCTGCGAGGACATCGGCAGCTCCTCATCCATCCCTTCCAGCTCTGCTGGACCGAGCGTCATCTCCGCCAAGTCTTCGTCCTCGGCCAGATCCTCCGATGAATCGGTGGCATCTGCCCGAGATGAACACTCGGAACAGTGGCGATGGGAGGTGTGGGTGCCGAGCCTGCAGCTCCAGAGGCTGTCGTTTGGGCGGGGGCAGTCCTCGCGCCAACACTCTTCTTTTTCAGACCGCTAACGGGTATGGTCCCGTAGCGGAATGAGATTTGGTTGCCTCTCGCCACTATCGCGTTCTTGGAGGCCTCATCGATGCCTACTACCAATAGCGCACCTCCGCCTTCCATTCTCCTCGACAGCACCTTCCAAGAGTCGGTCTCGATCTTGTTCTGGTTCCTCAGCAGAACCAACAAGGATTCGGTTGACCGATCCGCGCTTCTTGGGCAGAAGATGGTGATGTTATGGGGTGATGGGATATCATCACCCAACTTGCAGTGCCAACCTGGAAATGAATGCCCGCGAACGCGACCGCGGTGTCCCATCCTGTGAGGATAACCTCGTCCAGGATGGCCTCTTCCAATGCGGACAAGTCCCCATGGCTGAGCATTACCTGCGGGTATTCCACAGGTAACACGGCCACCTTGACCTTTTTCGCAATCGCTGCATACGATATGCGAGTCTCGGTGGACACTGGTGAGGAAGACCTCACTGCTAATGCTGCGGTGGCTGCAGATGTGCCGGGACGCTCTTCTGTGCACGCCCTCTTGGGGTTGGCAGTGGGTGGCGTCAGGGTGCTGATAAGGCGTTTGGGGGCTGGTCCCCGTGCCTGCCTTGCCGAGTCTCGTCCAAACCGCCCGTTTCTCCCAATTTTGGCAGCTGCGCTTGTGGCTGCTGGCGCTGCACGCCATGTCGCCTAACTGCGCTTAGACTTGGTCGCATCGGCTGGGATGGTCCAGCCGAGCTACCTCCTCCTGCAGTTGGGGCGACATGGTGACGTGGGGCTTCCCTCGTCCGCTGCGCGCGCGCTGTTACTTTCGCCGCCTGCGGCCTCCTCCTTTGCTCCGCCTGTTGAGGGCGCCGTGGGGGTAGTCCCACGTTGGAGGGCCGATCCCCGTCAAGGAGGCGGTCCTCAAAGTGCCTCGCGACACTGGCAGCAGGGGTATCCTGCTGTACTTTAAAATCTTTTTTGCGTTCTTCATGTTTTCCCACGAGTTGCAGAGAAATATCAGGTCCACCCGGGCAGAGAACTGCAATACCCGGGTAAGGCTAATTAGAACAGGCGGTCGCCATCTGCCTGAGCTCACCGTTAGCGACAGGGCTAGTTTTTAATCCGGGCCCCCGGCCAAGTTGACTTTCAGCACGGTTCGAATTACACCTTAGTCCAACATCTAAGCGCAAAGGCCGGTGACGTTGTCTCTGGTGTCGTTGTCGCTGGTGTCGTTATCGTCTGTATTGAATTCCTTAAGGTCGGCCAGGCTCGCCGTTTTCCGCTGTCGCCCTGTCAAGCTTTGTAGTCGCACTATGTTCGGGGAGATGAACTTAAGTGATAAGTACTAAACTATGCATAATTCTACGGTTCAACATTGAAGGAAGATTAATTAAAAGAAGTCTACTTGAATAGGGGGGTAGGTCTATTCCAGGAACCCAGTTAAAACATCTAAGCGCAAACAGAAGAAATTTCCTCTGCACAGATTTAATTCTATCATGGTGAATCCCGTATTGCGTGGACCACACACAAGATCCTTATTCCAGGATGGGACACACTAGGGATGTATATAGCGTTTTAGTGGTGTAGGGATCATCAAACTCTTTTGACCACCGCTTGATGAAGCCAAGAACGTTTATGGCCTTATTGACCATCGACGATATGTGAGAATCAAATTTTTATTTGCTATCAAGAGTGATGCCTAAATCTTTTATTTCAAAAACGCGGTCAAGTGGTGAAGCATCAAGCGAGTATTGAGCAGTATGAGGGGTACCTCTACAAAAAGTCATGATTTTAAATTTTGAACAATTTAAATTAAGTAAGTTATAACGACACCAAGCCGACAGTGCACCCAAGTCTGACTGTAGTAAGTTACAAATAGAATTATCATTATAGGTGAAACATAGCTTTACATCATAAGCAAACATAAATACACGAGAATTAGTAACAACAGCAGGAAGACCGTTAATAAAGAGATTAAATAGCAATGGTCCTAGGTGACTCCCCTGAGGCACACCAGAGGTAACAAAAATAGATTTGGATACAGAAGATTTAAAAACCACTTTTTGTGTTCGGCCACACAAGTACTCTGAAAGCCACGACAAGAGTTTTGCTGGAAATCCAATAATATTTAATTTTTTGAGCAGCAAAAAATGACCTACGGAATCGAATGTCTTACTAAAATCTGTATAAATGACGTCAGTCTGCATTTTATCCCTTTGACAACAATTGAGGTGAACTCAAGAAGGTTAGTGGTAGTAGATCTTCGCCTAACAAAACCGTGTTGATAAGGGGATAAAATTGAACTACTTAAGTGCTGCAATTGAGAGCATATAATTTTTTCAAAGACTTTCGGAATGGCAGACAACTTGGATATACCCCTATAGTTTTTAACGTTAGACTTAGAAGAATTTTTATGAAGTGGAATAATAAAAGATTCCTTCCATATACCAGGAAACACAGCTGAGTCAACCGATAAGTTTAATAATTAATGTAAAGGTTTACAAAGTAAATCCGCACAGTATCTAAGTATACAACCTGGCACTCCATCTGGACCGGGCAAGAAGCCGAGTTTGAAAGAGTTAAGGTCGCCTACTAGCGTACACTCAGCTATAACGGGGACATAAATAGAGTTTGACGCTTGGACTTGAAAAGGATAGGAATTATTGCACTTATATGAACTCGATGAGTATACCGATTGAAAATACTCAGCAAATAGATCGGCCACTGCCTGATCGGAATTTGCTTTTGTATTATCAAGGTAAACCGAGGATGGCAAGCAAGAAGATTTACGTTTAGAGTTAACAAATTTATAAAACTGTTTTGGATCACGGGAAAAGTTTGATCAGCAACGATTGAGATAATTGTTGTAACAAAAAGTGTTTACAGAAATAAAATTTGACTTTGCAATTATATACGTGGATAAATCTATAATATTTCCAGATTTTTTAAATTTTTTATAGGATCTTGTTTTCACGTTTTTTAATTTTGATAGTTCCCTCGTAAACCAAGGTGGTTTATTTTTACTTGAAAGAACAGTGAGGGGAACACAGATATCCAAATGCTAATTCAAAATCCTGTAAAAAATGGTGATGGCAACTTCTATATCACTACAAGAATAAAGGTGAGACCAATAAGTGTGTTGAAGAAGATCTTTAAATTTTTTAAAGTTAGTTTTACGAAAACATCGGGTCTTTAAAGAATTGTTAGATTCTGGTTACCGCAAACAAACTTTCGCCGCAGGCCAAACCGGCAGAGTATTTTTTCCCTAAACGACTTTGCCAATTGGGTGGTTGTAGCTTTCCATAAGGGCACTAGCTCTACTTCCCGGGTTCTTTTTCCATCTGTCTGCTTAGTCGTAGTAGCCATGGACACTTGGTGGCTTCTTCCTGCGTGCGCTGCAGGGTTTCCAAGGGTTGTCTGGAAAGGGCATCCACGACTACGTTGTATCGGCCGCGTCTGTATGTTATGTCAAACTGGTACTGCTGCAATTCCAGCGCCCAGCGCGCGATCCTTCCAGTTGGGTTGTCAATCGAATTCAGCCATTTGAGAACAAGGTGGTCCGTGATGACGATGGTAGCCCTCCAGATAACAGCGTAACTGCCTTATCGCCAAGACAATCGCTAAGCATTCCTTCTCCGTAGCTGAGTAGTTCTCCTCGGCTCGAAGGAGCCGTCGACTTGCATAGGCGATTACCCGTTCTGTTCCCTGCAAGTTTTGCGTCAGCACTGCTCCGAGTCCATAGTCGCTGGTATCCGTTTGAAGCGTAAACTTTTCCGTAAACTCAGGGCATGCCAAAACTGGGGCTTTTGTGAGTTTGTCCTTTAATTCATTCAAATCCACTTCTTGTCCTTTCGCAGGAGACTCGTCATTGGCTGCACGATGGTGGCGAAGTTTGGGACAAAACGGCGATACCAAGTTGCCATTCCTATGCAGCGTCGCAACTCTTTGGGTGTGGTTGGCGGTACCAAGCGTTGCACTGCTGCGAATTTGTCCGGATCCGTATGTATGCCGGTCTCGCTTATCATGTGTCCTAAGTACACCAGCCTTCGTTGAAAGAAGCTGCACTACTTCTGGTTTAACTTCAGGTTCACCTTCAACAGTCGTCTGAATACCTCGCGTAAGTGTTCCACGTGTTCCTCCAGCGTAGCTCCGATCACAATAATGTCATCCAAGTAAGCGAAGGCGTATGGGTCCATTTCCGGGCCGATGACACTGTCCAATGCGCGTTGGAATGTAGCTGGGGCTGAGTGTAGCCCAAACGGCATTACCTTCCACTGGTAGAGGCCTCTTCCTGGAACCGTGAACGCGGTGTACTCTCTGCTTTCCTTGGCCACCGGGATCTGCCAGTACCCGCTATTAAGGTCCAACGTGGATATGTACTTAGCGTTGCGTAGCCGTTCCAGTATGTGGTTGATGCGTGCTCAGGGGTACGCGTCAGGCACCGACCGCGCGTTCAACTGTCGGAAGTCTACGCACATACGCATCTCGCCTGTCTTCTTGCGCACCAGCACGATGGGTGCGCTGTGCGGGCTCTTAGAAGGTTCGATCTGGCCGTTTTCCAGTAGCTCATCAACCAGGTCGTTGATTATCTTCTGCATTGCTGGGTTCTTAGGGAAGTACCTTTGTTTAACCGGTTTATCGTCCTTCATGGTGATGGAATGTCGGGCGTTGTTTGACACTCCCGTCAGCTTCTCAAACTTGCTTAGCTCCCTTTCCAAGAAAGCACAGACCCAAGTGGGTAATTCGGAGTCCTTTGCGTTCGCCTTTGTTGGTGGCCCTTCGCCTCCAGTGTCGGTTGTGACTGCTACCAGGCTGATGGGAAGCTCTGGTTGGTGGTTTTCCTGTTCCTCCAAAATGTCCGGTAGCGTTCGGGGTCGTTTCCGAAACGGGTTCGCTCTCCGGGCCTTGCAAGCATCTGCCAATGGTTCGAAGATAAAATCCTGGTAGGGTCGTGGTCGCTTTGTCGTGCTCGGGGTCTGCCTAGTTTGCCCTGTCCCTGCGATGTCGGCCGGCTCAGTGTCACGTGCATCCTGCGTTGTTGTAACACTAGCCTGCGCTATCTCTTTTGCGTCGGCTGGCACAGTGCTGTGTGCATCCTGCGTTGTTTGTATACCGGCCAGCCCAGTCTCTACGAAGTTGGCTGGCGCAGTGTTACGTGCATCCTGGTCGTTGTAACACTAGCCTGCGCTGGCTCATTGCTGTGTGCGTCCCGCGTTGGTTGTAGACCGGCCAGCCCAATCTCTACGAAGTTGGCTGGCGCAGTGTCACGTGCATCCTGCGTTGTTGTAACACTAGCCTGCGCTGTCTCCGTGGGGTCTGGCTCAGTGTTATGTGCGTCCTGCGTTGGTGGTAGACCGGCCAGCCCAATCTCTACGAAGTTGGCTGGCGCAGTGTCACGTGCATCCTATGTTGTTGAAACACTAGCCGTCGCTGTCTCCGTGGGGTCTGGCTCAGTGTTATGTGCGTCCTGCGTGGCGGTGTCGGTTGTTGGGGTCATCAGCATCGGGTGCGTTTGAGGATCGGGCGCCTGTGTCAGTTGTAAGAAGGCTCGCCCGCACTGGATTTTTGCGCGAATTCCACACAAAAAGTCAATGCCCAGAATAGCGTCATCCAGGATCGAAGGCATCTCTAGTAGAGGCACTACGGTTTCCTGTTCGTCGAGCTTTGTCGATGCCAGTACTGTTTTTGTTATCTCCTTTGGTGAGCCATCTGCAAGGATTATCCGCACCTGAATGTCACGAATGTTGTCCTTGGTTCCGACGATCCCTGCCAACCGCTCACTGATAAACGATCGCGTTGCCGCAATTTCGGCAGGCTCGCTTCGCATCCACCGCCCCGCCCATTGTCCTGTGATGCCTTCTGCGCTGGCGTTGTTTCCAGTTTCCTTATTGGTAACGCCAGGTCCCAGCTACCTTGTCCGTGGTTTCCACTTCCCTGATGGCGGTCCTGCGTTGTCCAAGTACTTGCTGGCAACAGTTTTCCGTATCCCTTCTGTTCACGGTCCCGAACAGTCTCGAAGTTTGTGACCAGCTGAGTCGATTCGGCCAACGTGTTGAATTCGTGCCGTCGTGTGAACAACTGGTACTGCGGCAACAAGTTCTCTTAAGTCCTCTCTAGCTCCCGTTCCGGCGAATACTGGGCACGTTGCATCATCACCCGGAGTTCGATTAATAAATCCCTGAAGGGTTTGCCTGGCTGCTGGAACCTCGTCTGTATAGTACTTTCCAAGCGTTGAAAGTACCGTGGGGGTAAGAAGAAGTATAGAAACTCGTTCTTAAACGACTCCCAAAGCTCGTCTTGCATCTTGTATGTCCGGAACCACCCTTCAGCCCGACCGGTAAAGAGACCGGATATTGTTCGCGGCAGCTGGTCGGCACTCACCCTGTATGAGGCTACTTGCTCCTCCAGTTTCTTCACGAAGCTGCGTGGGGCCGAGATGCCATCGAACACGACACCCCAGCTGCGTAGCTTATCGGCCAGCACCGAGCAGGACATCTCCTCTCGACCTATCTTCTTGATCCTGGCCCCCGTGTCATGGGTAACGGCCCGTTCCTGCATAAGACCCGGCAGAGTGTGTACTGGCACTTTAAGCCGGTACTCCTCCTTGTGCGCTTGGACTTCCTGATTCGGGGAACCGGCTGGTGAGCTGGCATCCCGAGGGCTGACGACATCCCCGTAGCTTACCTAAAATTCTTGCAAGCGGTCGCACGTTGCCTCCTAATGTTCTCCCTTGGATACGAAGGTGGAGATCCGGGCGCGTAGTTCCTCGACGGTGCCCGTGGTTCCCAGGCCAAACTCGTCGGCTAAGTTCTGCAACTCGTCCTTGCGGCGATAGGAGATCCATTTTACACCCATGTCTAAGCTGTTTGTTGGTTTGGTTTAGCTAGTAGTGTTTGTCACCAGATTATTGTCTTGATCTTTGTTTCTTTGTTTTCACTGTCACAGGGTTTTATTATATAGTTATTTTATTTTTTTTCGAAGGATTTTATTTATTTTATTGTATTCGAAGGATTTTTATTTTTATTTATTTTATTATATTCGAAGGATTTTTATCTTTATTTACTTTTGCGCGTTGTCTACGTTTCTTGATGACTCCGTGTCGGTGACTGCCTCGGTCTGGTCATAGCGCTGCCTTATATACGCAGCGTGATCGCACCACTTGCTCGGTGATGCCGGTGGCTTCGTTGCGATGTGCTTCTGCCGCTGTGTCGTTAATCCTCGGCTCGGTGAGCGCGTCGGTCTAGGTTCGGCTATGTCGCGGCGCGGTTGCTGTGTTATCGACTGAGACGCGGCAGCGGTGTTCGGCTTCGAAAGGGCTCGGGCGTCAGCTTTCTCTGTTCTCTCGCAAAAAAAATATGGTTAAGAGGAAGCTGGACCCTAGATGTCTAGGAGCGTTCTTTCGTGCGGTTGGTTAGTAAAAATAACAAACAAAAAGAAAACAATACACGACTGTACCCGGAATATCGCATGGCGTTGTAATCAAGTAAAAAAAATAATCCACATGTCGCTGCCTCCCTATTTATTTCTTCCAAATTTTTTTTCAATTTTTATTTCAAATGAGATACAAACAATGATATTTTTTTTCAAATTTTCTTAAAACGCTATCATTTTTGCTTTTGATTTTTAAGATTAGGAATGGGTTGAAATGCTGCTCCAACTGACTAACAGAAAAGTTGCTCGAAATGCCTAAATCTCAGAGTCCCTGCTCGGGCGCCAACTGTAAAGAAGTTATCTAAGGCTGGGGTAAACTCTGTCCAGCCCAGAGTCATTTTACAATAAAATTTATAAAATACCGAGACTCAGAGGCCCTTTTAGGTAAAACTTAACACATCGAGAAAATGCTCGAGATGTGCCCAGACTAGGAAGGCGGTAAGACACCACAAGATTTCACTAAAACGCGCAGAGAACGCACGGAACGCGCCCTGCTGAACCCTGTGGTGCCCGAGCGATGCCGGATAGCCACAAAACGTGCAGAGAAGCGCTCGGAACACGTTTTATGGCCGTACGGCACGCCCTCGACCCCCCCCCTAGAACTAAAAAGAGTGGCAAAGGCACGGGCAAGACTCACGAAAACGCACAGAGAACCCTCGTAATGCGCTTTGTTAACCCTTGTGGGTGCCCAGGCAATGCCGGACAGCTACGAAGGCGTGCAGAGAACCCTCGGAACACGCGGTCGAACTGCCCATCATGTCGTTGGATGCCCTAGCGAAATCATATAAACGTAACAAAAATGTTTGTAGGGCACGGGCAAGATAAACAAAACGCACAGAGAACCCTCGGAATGCGTTTTGTTAACCCTTGTGAGTGTCCGGGCAATGCCGGACAGCTACGAACGCGTGCAGAGAACACTCGGAACACGCGGTCGACTGTACAGCATGCCTTTGCTAAGGAAAAGGGGCGGGGGTAAAGAATACCACTTGTGCGCGCACCCAAATCACAAATGCACTCGGTTTTCGTTTTCTATTTCCTCTAACTTTTATTACCTTTACTGGCACCTACTCTTGCTGCCTACCATACCGCAAAAAGATTTACGAGAAAAAAACTACACTCACTCCCATTTAAAACCCCGCAGACCCAATGTCAGCTTACCGCTGTCCAATGCTTTGGTGCGGCCGTTGTTCGTCGTTGTTGTTGTTGTTCATTTTAGCCGTTTGTTGAAAAATGCGTAACTTAATTTTCTTCTGTCTCGAGTTGACACTCCCGCGCTGATTTGCTTACCGATCGCGACTGCCCGCCTTGATTTTTTGGGCTGCTTAAGCCTCTGCCGTGGCCTCTGTCGTGGCCTCTGCCGCTGATCATTCTGCCGGGGCCTCGGCCGTCGTCGGTGACTGTTGGCTGCTTAAACATCTGCCGTGGCCTCAGTTGTGGCCTCTGCGGCTGGGCCTCTGTCGTGACCTCTGTCGCTGTTCCTTCTGCCGTGGTCTCTGTCGTCACCGCTCTCGCTCTGATGCCTGCATTTCTGCCAGCGTCACGTCTGGTCCCTTTTCGTTGCTGCCGGGCTTTGCTTTACTGCTTGTTTCTTGCGCGCGAGAGCGCACATGATCCCGTTATAAACCAGTGATACGCACCGCTATCAGTGATGAGCACTGATAATAGTGATGCGCATCACTGGTTCGTTTGCCTACTTGTTCCGCGGTATAAAAGCTAGGTTTTACCTTTCTTATGTTTGAATATAATTCCTAAAATAACTAAACAGTACAAATTCATTTTGCTTACCTCTACTTAAGTCTAAGTGTTGTGGGGGAGCTTCATTGCTGCCTCACAATGCACATATTGTTAACATTGTACTTTTTTATGTTCCTCAACCTGTTTATAAACTGTCAAAATCCTATAAGTGCGACAGGTCAGTTAATGCCATAACAATAACCACTCATACAAACGAGCTGGATATACATACATGAATACACACATGCAAATGCAAGGCTTACAGAAAAATATGAAAAATCTTTGTCTGCAAAAATTTGAGGCGAGAGAGTTCTGCAAAGCGCTATTTTCGCTCTTTTGTCTGCATGGATCCAATCGTACTGAATAAATGCTCTATATTATTTTCTGCTTAGTGTTCGTACTCTAAAAATGGGTACAGCTAGTGTTAGTGGCTCACATTTCGTACGGCTTCTTCTAATTTCCAGATGGCGTTTTCGTACTCTACCATGTTAAAAACATGAATGATTCTGAATTCGCTATTCTGAACTGCTGCGATTCCTGTTTTTATTGGAATTAACTGGAAAAGCGAATAGTCAAGAACTGTTGCCAGCCCATGGCTCAGCGGCAAGAAAAACCTGTGAACGGATTGTACAGTAGTTATTTTGCCGGGGTATAGATCTCAGTCTGTCCACGGTCCACGTCACAAGTTATTTGTATTTTTATATCAGGGACGCTCGCGAAATGGAGGTTAAGGTCGCGACGTTAGTCGCACAGAGTAGAAAGCAAGTGCCTTGGTGGCTAGGGGGGATACGCGGTCGACTAAACTTTCTAATTGCGCAGCGGCGCTTTCGTTAGCAGTTTTATTTGATACAATTATAGTCTAAGCCTTCTTATAACAAATAACCTCGACGAAACGCACGCGGATCGTCTCATTTCTTTTTTTCTCCAAGTCTTTTCTCGACACTTATACTTCTAACTTTCCCTGTTCTTATTCCTAATTATCCTCTCGCGCCGCGTCTTTGCTTTTCCGCGATCGCGTCCACCCAGCTGCGTGCTCTCATACCAACTACTTTGCCGGTCTCGCGCTTGAGGTCAGCGCGCTTCTTTCTGCCCTTGCTCGCGACAATTGGGTCGCGGGCCACGAGCGTGCCCTCGCTCATTTGTCGCCGGCTTCGCTGCCCGGCTCTTTTGCTGCGCTGCGTTCTCTTACATTATTCTATGAGTTAATTGTAATTCAATTGTGTTTATCTATTAGTTGTGTAACTTATTGCCCTATCTTTATTAACAATATGTATTAAGTAAATATTCTGTTCGTTTAATTTGTTTTGCTTCTTAAATCATATTCTTTGTCTTATATCTATTGATTTGTTGTCTTCATAAATCTTTTTCTTTGTCTTATATCGATATATTGTTTGTATTCATAAATCTTCTTCTCTGTCTTATATCTATTAATTGTTTGTCTTCATAAGTTTTATTATTATATATATATTATATTATATTATATTATATATTATATTATTATTATATATGTATGTATAGTATGTATGTATATATATGTATGTGAGGGAGGTTCACGCTGGACCTACTTCACACCCCCCCCCTTTCTTCGTGATCGCGACCCTGCCATCCGGGTGTTTGGTCACGGAGTAGACCACTTCGCCTACCGTCACCCTGAGTCGGTCCCGCGATGTCCGTCTTCTCCGGGGACGCAGCTCCCGTATAATCTCCTCGACCACCCTTTGGGTCACGATGCTTCTGGGTGGCATGTCCAGTTCTCCGGTACTTCGGGTGGTGCTCCTGCATTCTCATCGGCACCTGCCGGGGTGAAGTTCTCCTCCGACGATTGTTCCGGGGCCCATACTGCATGAGTTTAATTTTTGGGTTGTCTCTGTTTCGTCTGCGACGTTGGGGCTCGTTTCTTCCTTCACTTTTATAAATGTTGCTGTTGTGACGACCGTTTGCATCACGTGGACGCTTCCCACCGTGTTTGTTACCGTGTCTTCGTGCACGTATTTTGTAATGGCTGGTCCGTTTGCGCCCCAAGCCTCTTCCACCTTCGTTAGTTTTTGCCGCCAGTGGGTGCCTTCCCCAAACTTCAAAACTGTTTCTTTCCTCATTTTCTGTTGAGAGAAACATAATTGTTGGTTAATACGAAATTACTATTGAAATTCTAGATGTATGTTTTTGAAAAGTTTTGAATTAGTATAAGAGGTTTGCAGTTTTTTTTTTTTTATTCTGGTTGCGCTTCTTCCTGACTCGTTTCGGCCTCTTCTCCCTCTTGCTGGATAGGTTTTAGCTGTGCTACGCTTGCAACTCTGCTTTTCCGTTCCCCGTCTCTTGCCAAGCGCACTACATTTGGTGAGACGAACTTTTTCACCCGATATGGTCCCTCGTACTTCGGTGCTAACTTAGCTGCGAATCCGTCCCTGGTTTTTGAAAGTTGGTGCGTCCGTAACAAGACCAGTTCGTTGATCGTCGGTCTCCATTCCCTTCGTCTCAGGTTGTAATTTCTACCTTGATCCTTTGAAGCTCGCTGCTGGTTGCTTCGCGCTATGTCGAAAACCTCTTTTAGCCTGTTTGCCTTTTGTTCTGGCGTTTGCGGTGTGCTTCCTGTACCTGGCTTTTTCTCCTCGTACAACGTTGCTGGCAAGAGGTTCCCTTCCCTGCATCAAGAATGCTGGGGAAAATCCTGTTGAATCCGCGATGCTCGAGTTGACGGCTAACGATATTGCGGGTATCAACTGGTCCCACGAACTTTGGTTCCCGGAAATATACTGCGCGATCATCGTCTTTACCGTCCTTTTGGTTCTCTCGGTCGGGTTCTCCTGAGGGCAGTATGGGGTGACGTGTTCCATCTCTATGCCCAGGGAATTCAAATACGCTTTGAAAATCCGACTTGTGAACTGCACTCCGTTGTCGCAAACGAACCTCTTTTGCACTCCGAACCGGCATAAGATACGTTCGCGAAAAGCCTTCTGCAACGTGGCCGCTGTTGCTCGTCTCATGGGAACCAGTTCCACCCACTTTGTAAACCCGTCATGAAACACCAACAACATTGTGTTACCTTGTTTCGATCAAGGCCCCCTGCCTACGAAATCCACGCACAGTATTGCCTTTGTTCCTTGCTTACACAGAGCTTCCACGGGATGTAGTCTTCGTCATCCGCGCGGTGACCCAGGTGTCTGTATAGCTGTCCGTTTTCTTCCACGTGGTCTGTATACGTCGATGGTCCTTGGCTACCTTTTCCAGCATCTTTGGAATCCACCCTCCGGGGAACTGTTGAACAACGGCTTGCTGGAGCTGCTCCAACGGGTCTCGCGACAGAGCGTCTGGCACCACGTTGAGCTTGCCTTTCGTATATTTGGCGTCAAACTGGTATTGCTATCCTTCCTGTGGGGCTCTCAATTGAATCCAACCATTTTAATGCCATGTGGTCTGTGATCACCTCAAATCGGTATCCTTCCAGGTAGCATTTGAGTTTCGTGACAGCTCTGTCATCGGTTGTACCACTGTTGCGAAATTGGGCACGAATCGGCGGTACCACGACGCCATTCTTAGGCATCGTCTAAGCTCTTTCAGGTTTGTGGGTGTCTTAAGATTTTTCATGGCTTCCACCATTGAGGGGTCCTTCTGGATTCCTTTTTCGCTCACCAGATGTCCTAGGTATACCAGCTTCCTCTGGAAAAACGAACAATTTTTTTTGATTAAGTTTGAGGTTGGCCTCTCTCAGCCGTCGGAATACTTCTCTCAAGTCTGCAATGTGTTGCTCTTTTGTTGCGCTGATCACTATTATGTCGTCTAAGTAGGCGAACGCATGCGGCTCTATCTCCGGGCCTATTACCGTATCCAATGCTCTCTGAAACGTCGCACAGTCCGCGACCTGGCACTGTGAATGCAGTGTACTCCCTGCTGCTTGCTTCCATTGGGATTTGCCAGTACCCGTGCTTCAAGTCCAGCGTCGAGATGTAACGTGCGTGCCTCAACTTGTCCATTACATGATTTATCCTGGGTACGGGGTATGCATCCGGTATAGAGTGCGCGTTGAGCTGTCTATAGTCTACGCACATCCTCCACTCGTTCATCTTCTTGCGGACGAGCACTATGGGCGCGCTGTGTGGGCTGCATGACGGCTCGATTGCCCCCGCCTCTATCAGTTCGTTCACCTGCTGGTCGATCACGCGTTGCATCGCCGGATTTTTGGGGTAGTACCTCTGCTTGATCGGCTTATCATCCCTCATGATGATCCGATGCTCGACTACGTTGGATACGCCCTTCAACCCCTCCAAGAGTTGCAACTCTGTCCTTAAAAACTCCTGCGTGTCTGGTTCCAAGTCCGCTGGCCATACCGATTCCTGCGCGGCGTCTTCTGCCGATGATGATCCTGCCTTGGGGTCTCCTCCTTGCGGCGCCTCGGCTCCTGCACTTTCCGCCTGGCCTAGCGATGGCTCCTTGAAGACTGTAACTGCGTCTTGGCCGGCCCCTTGCTTGGCTAGCGTGGTATCAACAAGAATTCATATAATAGAGCGTTCAAATGCAAAAATTCTGATATAGAGTTGGGAAGTCGTCTAGCAGCTACCACGCTCTCAGAGAGAAATATCGCAGGCTAGTTTTACTTAAGTCGTGAGCCTCGAGCATATCGCGTCAGTCTGCTTGCTGGTTTCGCAGAGACATAAGCCATACTGTATGTGTGCGCATAGCTTGTTTGTTTCTCGTCTTGTGTCCCTTTTTTTTGTATACCTGCTTGGGTATCGCTTTTGCCGCTAACCTTAGAGCAGCAACGCACTAGTGCGTTTACCCAAATTACATAGTCATAAAAATATATATTTCACAATTTTAAAAAATTTTGTTACAACATCAAGAGAAATGAAGTGCGGCAACAATATTGGGTCGTCCGCATAGCACACCATAGACTGATGATGTAAACATAACAGCCATCATCCACGAATTTTGCCGCACTTCATTTCTCTTGTTGTTGTAACAAAATTTTCTAAAATTGTGAAACTGGCTATTTTAGACACTTACTTGAATATACCTGCTGCTTCCCATAATGGAAGGGTGGTATCGACTTATATGAACCTTGTGCAACTCTATAGCTAAACGTGAGAATCTTCATTGACAATTATTGAATATTGGTACAGAGAGTATTTTTTCATACAGCAACGTGAGCGTCTCAGTAACGAGAAGACAGCAGGTTGTTGTTTTGTTTCAGTTGCGCTTTGCGTTCAGCGGCCGGTTGATTAAAGGAGCGGCGAAGGGTCAGCGGAAAGCATGAACTTACAGAAGTTTGTTAGTATTTGTATTTGAATACACTTTCGTAATTTGTGTACATCTTTGCATAATTGTATGGCAAGGGTTGTTAGAAAGTGTCATAGGGTAAAAATTGGGAAGAGTATGAATGATCAGCAGCAGCACAACTGATATTTGACTGCCTTCGAAGTCAAAGTCTTGTGTTTGTTTTTACCCAAGCGCATTAATGAGGGATGAAAAAGAGTTGTGAGGAACAAGTGTTTGCCACAAGACTGGGCTTTTTTTTCTTCAAATAAATATGGTTCTTAGATATGAATGAAAGTTTGCCTGCCTAAAGTATTTTGTGACCTTTTGATACCTGTCCCACCCCACAAAACACTTGCACTAGCAATTGTTATGCACCTGGCCAACCAAGTTTCTTGAGCTAAATGTGAGAAGACGAATCAATTGTACAATATTGAAATTGAATGAAAATACGTTTATTTTATTAGTATAGAAACATAATTGCTTTCAAATAAATTGTCCTCATTCATGCCGATCGCAGCAGGTCAATGAATGACAATGCCAATGCTACGCGTACAATTATACATGCACATGTATTCACAAAGGGACACACAGACATGCGTATGAAACCTAGTCGAAATGAAATAACAAAAATCATTTCAAAGCCCAAGTCCACCAAAACAGCAAACAAAACAAACGCACATTTGCACACACAAATATATATGTATATGTAAATGTAATTTGTGTAAACACACTGCCTTGCTGCTCTAGGGCTAGCGGCAAAAGCGATACGCAAGCAGGTATACAAAGAAAAGGGACACAAGAAGAGAAACAAACAAGCTATGCGCACACATACAGTATGGCTCATGTCTCTGCGAAACCAGCAAGCAGACTGACGCGATATGCTCGAGGCTCACGACTTAAGTAAAACTAGCCTGCGATATTTCTCTCTGAGAGCGTGGTAGCTGCTAGACGACTTCCCAAATCTATATCAGAATTTTTGCATTTGAACGCTCTATTATATGAATTCTTGTTGGTGGTATCATTGTTGCGATGCGTCCCCAGGACAGTCTATGGCTTCTTGCCTCCGGTGCCGCGTCTCTCTTGCTCCTTCTTCCCCTCTGGCCCTAACTCGGCTCTTTCAGTCGCCTTGGCTGGCGCATGGGCGCACTTCAGATTTAGCATCGCCTCACTGCACTGCATAGTCGTCTCCATCTTGCATAAAAAATCCATCCCCAGGATAAGACTGTCTAACATGGATGGCATTACGAGCATGTGTATTGTTACCTCTTTGCTAATCAGCTTGACTTTGGTTCTTAACAACTTACTTATTGCCACCTTTGATCCGTCTGCTAAGTGAGTATTCGCGGTCGCTGCGAATACTTCCTTCCCCCTTTGCCTTTATCTCCTCAAAAAAACTTTGGCTCACGAAGCTTCGCGATGCCCCGGTGTCGACCGTCGCCTTCGCCATTCGGTCCCCGACCTTCACCATGGCGACTATGCGACTATTTTGTACTCTGAGAGGACATTCTAATTCCGGTTTCCCGCTCTCCTACCGCAACATGCCAAATCGCTCACGCCTTGAGCACTGTCTACAGAATAACACTTTGGGATTTGGGCATTCTCTGGCAAAGTGCCCCCCTTGTGAGCAGTTATAGCACACGCGACTCACGACTGCCGACCTAACCTGTTCATGCTCCATCATGTTGTTCGAAATTTCATCGCGCCTGGTGGCAGGATGACTACCAGTCTCATTTCGCGCTAGCGGTACCTGTGCCGGCGGGCTCCTAAACGGATTAGTCGGCTTGGCGGGTGTGTCCATGCCACCGGACCTACCCTGATACCCAAGACCCCTTGCCTGGTTGTACCCCATCTCCCCTTGGACCTGACCCGGGATGTTCTCAAACTCCGAGGCTATCTGTGTTAGCTGAGACAAGTCTATAAAATCGCTCCGACGAATATATAGGCGGTACTCCCGATAAAGGTTCTCATATGCTCTTTTCAGCTCCTGCTCAGGAGTATAAATGGCGCGCCGCAATAATCTCTTCAGGTTAACTAGGTATTCTTCAAACCCTTTCCCCTACGAGTTGTCGGCGGGCCCTGATTTCGTCCTCTAGCCTGTCAAAGTATTGGGGAGGCAGAAAGAATTCTAAAAATTCCCTTTTAAACGTTCCCCACGTCACGTCCCTTAATCCTCGCTCATCGCTCTCGGTATGCGATTCAGATCTATTTCGTACGTTCGAGCGCGTTCTTCCTATGTTTCTATGATCGCGAGTGGGTCAGAATAACCGTCAAACTTAACACCCCATTTCCTGACCTGATCAGGGACGACCATGTAATGCCGGTGACTGTTAGCGAGCTGGTACATTTGGCTGTAATCCGCCTGGCTCTCCTGGGTACTAGTCTCGGGCGGTCTTACGGGCGGCACTACATGTATGTTCGGGGTCAATCCACCTATATATGGTGGTGGTGGCAATTCCCCGAGTGACCCTGATAACGCCAACAAATTGGATTCCGATTTTTGTCTTGGGCGCATCGCCTCACCGATGACATTGGGCGGGACGGGTGACCCTCGGCTGTTGGCGAACTTCCGCTCCCATTCGCCCAACCGGTTCCAGGTTGACGAGCTATGGCCCCCCAATTTTATTGTATCACATACCTGTTTCCGCAACTCTTCTACCTTGCCGGCGCTTTCTATGCTGAGCTCCTGAGCGATTCGTTCCAGATCCTCTTTCCGGCAGTAGTACACCCATCCTAGACCCACGCCCGGGTTGTCGCATCCTTTTTTTTCTAAACTCTTGTTGTGCTCCATGGTCGCTGCTCGATTTGTTTTTATTTTAATTGTTTTTAATTAAATTTTTATTTAATTTATTTAAATTTTTTTTTATTTATTTTTATTTCATTTTGATTTTATTTAATTTATTTTTTTTTTTAACTTTATTTAATCCTCCGCTGTGATCACTTTTCCACCACTGACTCTGATCCCCGCGATTTAGCCTTTTTACCGCTGAACGTTCACGCCTACCGCTTCGCTATCCCCGTTCGTTTAGTTGGTGCGTCTTCTTTCATCGCTGCACGTGCACTCTAAGCGTGGACCGATTCGTCGTTTAACACTTACAAAAAAACATTATTTTTCGCGACAGTTGTACGTTTGGGCAATTTTTCGTCAGCGCCAAATGACCATCTGGCACCTTTTATTGCCCTCGCCGTTACTTTCAGTTATTTTTGTTTCTAACGCGATCCACGGGGTATGACCGGGTATGTCCGACTACCACGATTCACTTTTAGTAGCACGTTTGGGGTTTTTGCTCCCAACTTGTACTACACCGCTTTCACGTTAAGTCCCTGCTCGGGCGCCACTTGTAAAGTAGTTATTTAGCCGGGGTACAGATCTCAGTCTGTCCACGGTCCACGTCACAAGATATTTGTATTTTATATCAGGGACGCTCATGAAATGGAGGGTAATGTCGCGACGTTTGTTGGACAGCGTAGAAAGCAAGTGCCTTGATGGCTAGGGGGATACGAGGTCGACTAAACTTTCTGATCGCGCAGCGGCGCTTTTGTTTGCTAAAGGCGCGGCCAGCCGTTTTCATTTGACATACTTATAGTTCACGCAGTTCTTATTTCTAATAACCTCAAACAAAATGCATGCGGGTTTGGGGTTATTTCACTTTCTTTTATTTTTCTAACCCTTCCGCGATGCTTATACTTCTACTCTTTCCCTGTTCTTATTTCTAATCATCTTCCCGCGCCGCTTCTTTACTTTTCCGCGATCGCGTCCACTCAGCTGCGTGCTCTCATCCCAACTGCCTCGCCGGTCTCGCACTTGAGGTCAGCGCGCTTCTTTAATGCCCTTGCTCGGGACAATTGGGTCGCGTGTCGCGAGCGTGCTCTCGCTCTTTTGTCGCCGGCTTCGCTGCCCGGCCCTCTTGCTGCGCAGCGTTCTAATGTATTTGTTACCTAATGTCTATTCTCTTCGTTTCAAACTTGTTCTATGTAATTAATTTATCTTCGTCTAATGTGACTTATATGCAATTAACTAGTTTCAATCATGTGTAAGTAATTAGTTGAACTCCTTCTGTTCGTTTCGTTTGTTTCTCTTCTTAAATTATATTCTTTGTCTTATGTCTAGTAATTGCTTATATGTTTATATGTAAAAAGCTGATAATGTACATTTTAATTCATTTCTGTATCTTCGTGATACTGTGGTTCATGTGTAAGTAATGTAAATAATTCATAATCATAATTCATAACAGGTACATGCTGTAAATAAATTCATGTGAGGCTCGCGTCGGGCCTACCCCACATACTCTTTGTTTTAATTTGGTATTTGCTTTGTGTCGTGATAAAGCGGTGGTACGTGCGTACGGCTCAAGCTCTCACAGCAGACTGACCTGTAGAAGATATAGGCATTTGTGGTTTAAAACTGCGGGAGGGCTGGGGGCGGAATAGGTGGGCGTGGCTCCAAAATTTTTTTTTGCAGTTTTTTGGCGGTTGTTAGTAGCTATCTTTCCTTCAAATTTGGTAGTTCTAGCTTTAAGGGCGTGTGAAATAGCTGGCTTTATCGATATTGAGTTATCCCTGCACATAATAGCAGGATGTGTAGCCTTAGTAAGGAAAAGAAGCAGTTTTATAGGAAAACACATTGTGCAGCTTAGCGATTTAGAAACCACCGACCCAACAAAAATACTTGCCTTCATGCAAGACTTGGGTCTGATGGAAGAGCTATAGGCCAAGAAGGAGACACAATATACCTATCTGGTCGCAGTGTATTCACCCCCAAAATAATAATTTAATAATAATAATAGCCTGATGTTGTTGTTGCTGCTTGATTGCAGCTATGGTATCTCACTAACGCGCGTCCCGCTCGATCGCAAACTTCGTTCCAAGCTGATTTTTTCCAAATCATCCAGTTTGCCGGCCAGTCTCAGTCTTCTTCTTCCTGTTTTGTGTCTCTGCCAGCCAGTTTGCGTTTACACAAAAGCGAGCAGGGTACATGTCAGCCTCCTCCACCAAGCGTCAGTTCTCGCTACCTCACAACATAAGACCCGAACGCAAGCGCAGAGAGACTCAAAGACATCTTCCGAGTCGTACAACAGATCATACAACGAGCGTCACAGAAGCAGAGCATATGCTACAGCCTTCGAAGGCGGGAATGGAAACCAACGCTCGGCGCGAGAGTATTAATACGACAGCATCAATTTTCCAATGCTACAGAAGGGTTCGCAGCGAAGCTGGCAGCAAAGTTTGACGGACCACACAAGGTAATACAATTTATCTTACCAAACATAGTGCGACTTTAAAGCTTGACCGGACGACAGCGGAAAACGGCAAGCCTGGCCGACATCAAGGAATTCAAGACAGACGACAATGACACCAGCGACAACGATACCAGAGAAAACTAACCGGCAACAGCTATAAATAAGTTAATTTAAACGAGGTACAGATCTCAGTCTGGCCAAGGCACACACCACAACAAAAATATTTATACTTGCCGATATACTTACTTATTATCTAGATAAACTATGTACACGTGCGATTCGTTCGCAATGGCCGAACTCTTTATTCTTAATCTTCACCCACCACGGAAACTTGACGTCCGTGCGTCTTCGCTCTACTTTGCGACTTACTTGCTAGTCTCGCCCTCAGCGCGTTTTTCCTCTTGTGTGGATCGCGACATCTTGCTCGTGGGTCGTGAGAGCGCACACGACCCTTTTTTATGTTTGCGCCGATCTATCAGCCTGGCCTTTTGGCTCTCTTATGTTATGTTGACTAACGTTACTCTTTACCTTTACAGATCTATGTTAGCTCTAATACAGTCAGTGTTATCTCTACTATTATCATGTTTATATATATACAATGTAATGTGGGGAGGCCTTCGAAAATCCTACCTCACTCAGCAAAGTCACGGTGACCACTTTTACTGTTGAGCCAGTATATCGTCCCAGCCCCAAGATTTGGTAAAACCCACACAAACCGTAAGTTAGCGAGGAAGACCAAGAATTGTAATCCACCACACCGCAGGGCTAAGTCATAAGAAACCCACAACATATATTTACTCTCTAACCCAGTACGAAGACAACGAAGCAAAGCACCAAGACATCGGAGGAAGAACTAAAGGCATGGCCCTTTGGGGCACAGGACGTACTGATGGCACGTCACTGGGGCCAGTCGTCGCAGGAGGAGCAACTGCGGCGTGTCGACAAGGCAGACGAGTGGCACCCTGAGCCGGTAACCACAACACAGCGCATGCACGCCCTGCAGGGTTGGGTCGACAGGAAGCTCGGACACCTAACCGCCATTCGATTTGGAGGTCTCCGAATGGTTGATGCGGGTGTTAGAGGAGCATTCGACCATCGTCGAGATCTTGGTGGAAAACCCGGCGACCAATGAGGCTTCGGGTGAATAAAAAGCCACCAGCGAGGAGTGCACTACAGCACCGGAAAAGTGGCGAGTCGCACCCGAATCCTGTCGACTGCCGACAGCGATATACCTCATGTGCGCTTTCGCGCTTAAGAGCGACAGCGCGTAAAAAATAAAAATTCGGTCATCGACAAAGAAGGACCACGCGCGACAGCGACAGCAGCGCACGCATCAGAGCGAGACCAACATACGCCATCGTGAGAGCGGCTACGGCCGAAGCCGCGGCAGTTAGTGACGATCGGGATGCACACATAAGCGCAAGTGCAACTGGAAGTGCGGCAGAGACAAAAGTAAAACACCACGCGGACGAACAAAAAACACACAAGCAACGCCATTTCTTACAATAGGGAGTACGCAGACACCAGCACAATAAACACACCATAGGACTACACCGGGATAGCAGCAGTGACATCAGGCGGAGTTAAAGCTAGAAAGACAACAATAACAGCAACGAGCAGCAGCAGACTAAAAGACATGGGACAGGGGTTAGCTGACCTTAAGTCTGCAAGGTTAAATGGGGAGTTTAGTCTTTTATGTGAATTAATAAGAGGTTTGTTTTTTTGACATAAAAGCAAGTAGAAACGTTGCAGTCTGAAGCACCGGTATACTCGATACCAGTAATAAAACAGATTAAAAGAGACCTGATTGGAATGGGGTGCGGATACGACAGTGGTGTACGCCACCTCAGAGACTGTCTGGTGCAGATGGGGATGCCAAAAAGCAATCTTCCTTCCAATTTTGGTGACTCTAGCTCAAAGTTTGTTAAAAGTAGGGCTGGGGGCGGTATGGGGGCGTGGCATCAAAACTTTTGCTGAAGATCTGTGTATGATGTCAATAGCTATCCTCATACCAAATTTGGTGACTCCAGCTAAAAGTTAGAAGAATATGGTGGATTGAGGGCTGGGGGAGGTATGGGGAGGCGTGGCATCAAAATTTTTGCAGAAGATCTGTGTATGATGTCAATTGCTATCCTCCTACCAAATTTGGTGACTCTAGCACAAAAATAGTAAAATTTGGCGGAAAGGTGGCTGGGGGTGGTATGGAGGGGCTTGGCATCCAAACTTTTGCTGCAGATCTGTGTATGATGTCAATTGCTATCCTCCTACCCAATTTGGTGACTCTAGCTCAAAAATAGTAACATTTGGGGTTAATGGGGCTAAGGGTGGTAAGGGGGGGCGTCGCATCCAAATTTTTGCTGCAGATCTATGTATGATGTCAATTGCTATCCTCATACAAAATTTGAGGATCGTTAATAGGTATAGTTATCTAACTACCACATTTGATGACTCTAGCTTAAACACTATGGAAGATACACGCATTACCGTTTTTATTGAAGCGTTGGGTCAGTTAAGGGCGGCTAGGGCAGAATGGATGGGCGTAGCATCCATTATGAATTTAGCTGGGTGTCGTCAACACCGTTCTTGGCACCAAATTTGGTATCTCTAGCTCAAAAACTGTAGAAGATATAGGCATTTGTGGTTTAAAACTGCGGAGGGGCTGGGGGCGGAATGGGTGGGCGTGGCTCCAAAATTTTTTATGCAGTTTTTTGGGGTTTGTTAGTAGCTATCTTTTTCCCAAATTTGGTAGTTCTAGCTGTAAGGGCGTGTGAAATAGCTGGCTTTATCGATATTGAGTTATTGAATTTATCGATTTGCCAGTCGCCCAGTTATCGTAGAACCCAAATCTTAACACTTTATCTTACACGGCCATAGATAAAGAGATTTGCAAAGTTTCAAGTCTCTAGCTTGAAGGGTGTGGAAAAAAGTTGCGCACATACGGACACACAGACGGACAGACACCATGACGGACATTGCACAAACCCAATATACTCTTTACCTTCGGTATCGAGTATAAAAACACGTTTATTTTGATTAAGTGCTGGTTTAGAACTTACTTATGACAATTCTAAATTATGCTAAAGATCGCCCGTTGAATGTCGCTGCTGCAGTTGTCTCCGTCGCTGCTGCCGTCGCTGCTGCCGCCTCTACCGTTGTCTTGTAGCTTTGGGTGTCGAGTTTACAGGTTCGGTCCCACGGTGGTGCCCGTTGTATAACGCGTTGGCCGTTGGTGCATGCAAGTGCGTGCTGGAATGTGCTGACGCAGCGCACGTGGCGGATGTGTTCCACGCGCTGTTGTCGTTATTATGATTTTTGGGCAAGTGCATTTTAGGTGCACCTGCGCTTGCGTAACAGCGGTAGTGGTGAAAACTGTCGTTAACTCCTCCACCTTCAAACGCAGACGTCCCCGGATGCAATGTAGAAACGTATATGTGTTTTTTTGTCTGCCGAGTTTGTCTCCTTTATCTCTATATCGGGGTAGTCTGATGGTTTTTTGGATGATTTTTGGCTCCATATGCATACTGCTATTACGGCCAGTATCGTCAACAGGATTCTAGAGAGTTACAGGCTTATCGTGGTTTTATTACAGTTTCCTGTCCTTAACATCTCCAGTCTTCTCATGTTGATGATGTTTATTTCTTTAAGCATCTGTAGAGACAGTTCTTCGTCGGTCTTGGTGTTTTCTGCCAACATTTGAAAAAGTGGGGTAGTAGCTTCTGCGTATACCGATACTTTGCTCCATAGTCATCTTCGGCGATTCTTATTGTCGAGTTTAGAAATTGTATTGAGTAAGTCCCTTGTTTCATCTCGTCATGGTCTATTCAAAACTTTCCCTCGTAGTCGTTCTGAAGTATCGTGCCGGCAACTATTTCCTCATGATCTGGGATGAGTTGAATATTTATAGTTTTACACTGTGACTTGCGGTTTTTAAAAGTGGAGTTATACAAGTGTTGTTACTTAAGTTTAAAATGTTATTTTTATTACAGGTATTCTTAACGCTATGTGTCCGACAGCTGTCTATTTGGGCGTATACAGTTTTGTTGCACTTTATAATATTTTCGTATTTGATTTAATTTTTTGTGTTGCCTTGTTTGACTGGTTTTATTATCATTGACACGCAGGGTTCTTTTCCGATTAAAGGTGTGTTTATCGTGTAGAGTACATTTTTGCCATTTGTTGCTATTTTTATTTTTGCAAATTCTAATAACTCTTCTACATTGATGAATATGCCTTCCTCGTTCTCTAATATTTCTTCTTCTTTAGTAACTTCTTCTTCTGATTATAATATAAGGTTTACAGTGTTTGTCTTTGACCAGTTTAGGGCATGAATTAAGTTTGTTAGATCATCTTTCAAAGTTTGTAACTTAGATTTTAGCACAGTTGTTGGTACTTCTCTTAATGTCTTATCTCCTTGAGTTGATTTACTTATAGAATTGGTTATTCTGCTTAATTCGTTCATTCTATCTTAAAGAAATTTGTTAATAATTACTTGTCTATTGTTGTTTTCTAATTGTTCGTTGATTTTTGCTGTTAGGATCTCTTGGTCATTTTTGTCCGGCGTGCCGGCCAACCATTTCCATGCTGTCCCAAGTGCGTATATTGACCTAGTCGCCCTTCTGGGTGGCTTAAGTCTACGTAAGTAGCTTTTTATCGGTCTGACTTCGTACCACTAATCAGAAAATAATATAGAGCATTTATTCAGTACGGCGAATCTTATCATTCAGTACCAGTGCGATTGGATCCATGCAGACAAAAGAGCGTAAATAGCGCTTTGCAGAACTCTCTCGCCTCAAATTGGTCTGTACTGAATCTCTGTATCTAGAGGTTCGCACTGTTGCCAGGGGATACTTCCTGGGAAGTGCGTCTCAAACATAAGCTCTAATCTTTGCATGTTGGTGCTCGTATATGAATTGTCTATACGTTTCAGGGCTAAATTACCCTCCGGTGCCCGCTTTGATAATGCTCTATGGAGCCGGGCACCTTCGCTTGTACTTGCTATGCCTTCACAGAAGTCCCTATAGTTCCTACGCTTGGCCTTCCTGATCTCCTTGCTGTAGGAGGTGAGGCTTTCGCGGTATGTATCCCATGACCCGTCTCTCTTGGCTTTATTGAAGAGGTGACGGGTGGTGAGCCGCAGTCTTTCAAGACCGTCATTCCACCACGGGGCATCTTTTTCTTTACGCGTTCTCCCTAGTGGGCAGCTTTCTTCATACGCATTTTTAATGCTACTGTTCAGATTTCTAACAACTCTTTCTAGCTCACTCGTGTATCTGGGTATTCCAGAGCTCTCAGTGACTAGGTTAAGTTCTAGGGTAGACCTAAATTTATCCTAGTTCGTTTTTCTGGGGTTGCGAGTTGGTATACTACTATCCGTATTAACCTGAAGTTTAAATAGGATGATCCTGTGATCGGACATGGATTCTTCTGGAGAGACATGCCATTCTCTGAAATGTGGTCTGAGAGACCGACTAATCAGAGTAATGTCTAATACCTCTTCTCTAACTCTAGTTACAAATGTCGATGTTGATCCGACATTACCAATTTCTAAATTATACTTGAATATAAAGTTGGTAAGACACTCACCCCTTGTGTTGATGTCCGTGCTGCCCCATATGGAATGGTGTGCATTGGCATCGCTGCCGATTATTACCGGCAGCTTCTCTCTCCTGCAGTGATCCATCAGCTTTTCTATTTCCGGTGGCGGGCAGTCCGCATCACCAGCAAAATAGGCTGATGCCACCACAATAAGGGGGGCGTTACCTCTTGTCCTTACGGCAATCGGTACGCAGTCCCTAGTGAGGAATTCTGAAGAATAGTAAAATTAATACATTTCCTTACCATGATGCATGCTCTAGGTATAGGATCTCTTTGATCCCAGATTACCTTTGAGTCGGCGGTGTACAGGCCTTTTATGCCATTGTTGACCCATGGCTCCTGTACCAGGGCTAGCCCAAGATGTTGGGTGATAAACATCCTGGCCAAGACAGCAGAGGCTGCCTTAGCGCGATGGAGGTTTATCTGGGCTAGCCCTGTGACGATGACGTTTGACGTCACCATCAGTCTTCCGCCGCTCCAGCTCCTAGTGATGCAGAGTTGCTCACATCACCGCTGCCCGTCATGGTGACGTCAGCTTCTTCCTCTGCGATTTGCAGCTCCTCAGCCAGTTCCTGCGAGGACATCGGCAGCTCCTCATCCATCCCTTCCAGCTCTGCTGGACCGAGCGTCATCTCCGCCAAGTCTTCGTCCTCGGCCAGATCCTCCGATGAATCGGTGGCATCTGCCAGATGAACACTCGGAACAGTGGCGATGGGAGGTGTGGGTGCCGAGCCTGCAGCTCCAGAGGCTGTCGTTTGGGCGGGGGCAGTCCTCGCGCCAACACTCTTCTTTTTCAGACCGCTAACGGGTATGGTCCCGTAGCGGAATGAGATTTGGTTGCCTCTCGCCACTATCGCGTTCTTGGAGGCCTCATCGATGCCTACTACCAATAGCGCACCTCCGCCTTCCATTCTCCTCGACAGCACCTTCCAAGAGTCGGTCTCGATCTTGTTCTGGTTCCTCAGCAGAACCAACAAGGATTCGGTTGACCGATCCGCGCTTCTTGGGCAGAAGATGGTGATGTTATGGGGTGATGGGATATCATCACCCAACTTGCAGTGCCAACCTGGAAATGAATGCCCGCGAACGCGACCGCGGTGTCCCATCCTGTGAGGATAACCTCGTCCAGGATGGCCTCTTCCAATGCGGACAAGTCCCCATGGCTGAGCATTACCTGCGGGTATTCCACAGGTAACACGGCCACCTTGACCTTTTTCGCAATCGCTGCATACGATATGCGAGTCTCGGTGGACACTGGTGAGGAAGACCTCACTGCTAATGCTGCGGTGGCTGCAGATGTGCCGGGACGCTCTTCTGTGCACGCCCTCTTGGGGTTGGCAGTGGGTGGCGTCAGGGTGCTGATAAGGCGTTTGGGGGCTGGTCCCCGTGCCTGCCTTGCCGAGTCTCGTCCAAACCGCCCGTTTCTCCCAATTTTGGCAGCTGCGCTTGTGGCTGCTGGCGCTGCACGCCATGTCGCCTAACTGCGCTTAGACTTGGTCGCATCGGCTGGGATGGTCCAGCCGAGCTACCTCCTCCTGCAGTTGGGGCGACATGGTGACGTGGGGCTTCCCTCGTCCGCTGCGCGCGCGCTGTTACTTTCGCCGCCTGCGGCCTCCTCCTTTGCTCCGCCTGTTGAGGGCGCCGTGGGGGTAGTCCCACGTTGGAGGGCCGATCCCCGTCAAGGAGGCGGTCCTCAAAGTGCCTCGCGACACTGGCAGCAGGGGTATCCTGCTGTACTTTAAAATCTTTTTTGCGTTCTTCATGTTTTCCCACGAGTTGCAGAGAAATATCAGGTCCACCCGGGCAGAGAACTGCAATACCCGGGTAAGGCTAATTAGAACAGGCGGTCGCCATCTGCCTGAGCTCACCGTTAGCGACAGGGCTAGTTTTTAATCCGGGCCCCCGGCCAAGTTGACTTTCAGCACGGTTCGAATTACACCTTAGTCCAACATCTAAGCGCAAACAGAAGAAATTTCCTCTGCACAGATTTAATTCTATCCTGGTGAATCCCGTATTGCGTGGACCACACACAAGATCCTTACTCCAGGATGGGACACACTAGGGATGTATATAGCGTTTTAGTGGTGTAGGGATCATCAAACTCTTTTGACCACCGCTTGATGAAGCCAAGAACGTTTATGGCCTTATTGACCATCGACGATATGTGAGAATCAAATTTTTATTTGCTATCAAGAATGATGCCTAAATCTTTTATTTCAAAAACGCGGACAAGTGGTGAAGCATCAAGCACGTAGAGAGCAGTATGAGGGGTACCTCTACAAAAAGTCATGATTTTACATTTTGAACAATTTAAATTTAATAAGTAACAACGGCACCAAGCCGACAGTGCTCCCAAGTCTGACTGTAGTAAGTTACAAAGAGATTTATCATTATAGGTGAAACATAGCTTTACATCATAAGCAAACATAAATACACGAGAATTAGTAACAACAGCAGGAAGACCGTTAATAAAGAGATTAAATAGCAATGGTCCTAGGTGACTCCCCTGAGGGACACCAGAGGTAACAAAAATAGATTTGGATACAGAAGATTTAAAAACCACTTTTTGTGTTCGGCCACACAAGTACTCAGAAAGCCACGACAAGAGTTTTGCTGGAAATCCAATAATATTTAATTTTTTGAGCAGCAAAAAATGACTTACGGAATCGAATGCCTTACTAAAATCTGTATAAACGACGTCAGTCTGCATTTTATCCCTTTGACAACAATTGAGGTGAACTCAAGAAGGTTAGTGGTAGTAGATCTTCGCCTAACAAAACCGTGTTGATAAGGGGATAAAATTGAACTACTTAAGTGCTGCAATTGAGAGCATATAATTTTTTCAAAGACTTTCGGAATGGCAGACAACTTGGATATACCCCTATAGTTTTTAACGTTAGACTTAAAAGAATTTTTATGAAGTGGAATAATAAAAGATTCCTTCCATATACCAGGAAACACAGCTGAGTCAACCGATAAGTTTAATAATTAATGTAAAGGTTTACAAAGTAAATCCGCACAGTATCTAAGTATACAACCTGGCACTCCATCTGGACCGGGCAAGAAGCCGAGTTTGAAAGAGTTAAGGTCGCCTACTAGCGTACACTCAGCTATAACGGGGACATAAATAGAGTTTGACGCTTGGACTTGAAAAGGATAGGAATTATTGCACTTATATGAACTCGATGAGTATACCGATTGAAAATACTCAGCAAATAGATCGGCCACTGCCTGATCGGAATTTGCTTTTGTATTATCAAGGTAAACCGAGGATGGCAAGCAAGAAGATTTACGTTTAGAGTTAACAAATTTATAAAACTGTTTTGGATCACGGGAAAAGTTTGATCAGCAACGATTGAGATAATTGTTGTAACAAAAAGTGTTTACAGAAATAAAATTTGACTTTGCAATTATATACGTGGATAAATCTATAATATTTCCAGATTTTTTAAATTTTTTATAGGATCTTGTTTTCACGTTTTTTAATTTTGATAGTTCCCTCGTAAACCAAGGTGGTTTATTTTTACTTGAAAGAACAGTGAGGGGAACACAGATATCCAAATGCTAATTCAAAATCCTGTAAAAAATGGTGATGGCAACTTCTATATCACTACAAGAATAAAGGTGAGACCAATAAGTGTGTTGAAGAAGATCTTTAAATTTTTTAAAGTTAGTTTTACGAAAACATCGGGTCTTTAAAGAATTGTTAGATTCTGGTTACCGCAAACAAACTTTCGCCGCAGGCCAAACCGGCAGAGTATTTTTTCCCTAAACGACTTTGCCAATTGGGTGGTTGTAGCTTTCCATAAGGGCACTAGCTCTACTTCCCGGGTTCTTTTTCCATCTGTCTGCTTAGTCGTAGTAGCCATGGACACTTGGTGGCTTCTTCCTGCGTGCGCTGCAGGGTTTCCAAGGGTTGTCTGGAAAGGGCATCCACGACTACGTTGTATCGGCCGCGTCTGTATGTTATGTCAAACTGGTACTGCTGCAATTCCAGCGCCCAGCGCGCGATCCTTCCAGTTGGGTTGTCAATCGAATTCAGCCATTTGAGAACAAGGTGGTCCGTGATGACGATGGTAGCCCTCCAGATAACAGCGTAACTGCCTTATCGCCAAGACAATCGCTAAGCATTCCTTCTCCGTAGCTGAGTAGTTCTCCTCGGCTCGAAGGAGCCGTCGACTTGCGTAGGCGATTACCCGTTCTGTTCCCTGCAAGTTTTGCGTCAGCACTGCTCCGAGTCCATAGTCACTGGTATCCGATGACACTGTCCAATGCGCGTTGGAATGTAGCTGGGGCTGAGTGTAGCTCAAACGGCATTACCTTCCACTAGTAGAGGCCTCTTCCTGGAACCGTGAACGCGGTGTACTCTCTGCTTTCCTTGGCCACCGGGATCTGCCAGTACCCGCTATTAAGGTCCAACGTGGATATGTACTTAGCGTTGCGTAGCCGTTCCAGTATGTGGTTGATGCTTGCTCAGGGGTACGCGTCAGGCACCGACCGCGCGTTCAACTGTCGGAAGTCTACGCACATACGCATCTCGCCTGTCTTCTTGCGCACCAGCACGATGGGTGCTCTGTGCGGGCTCTTAGAAGGTTCGATCTGGCCGTTTTCCAGTAGCTCATCAACCAGGTCGTTGATTATCTTCTGCATTGCTGGGTTCTTAGGGAAGTACCTTTGTTTAACCGGTTTATCGTCCTAAATGGCGATGGAATGTCGGGCGTTGTTTGACACTCCCGTCAGCTTCTCAAACTTGCTTAGCTCCCTTTCCAAGAAAGCACAGACCCAAGTGGGTAATTCGGAGTCCTTTGCGTTCGCCTTTGTTGGTGGCCCTTCGCCTCCAGTGTCGGTTGTGACTGCTACCAGGCTGACGGGAAGCTCTGGTTAGTGGTTTTCCTGTTCCTCCAAAATGTCCGGTAGCGTTCGGGGTCGTTTCCGAAACGGGTTCGCTCTCCGGGCCTTGCAAGCATCTGCCAATGGTTCGAAGATAAAACCCTGGTAGGGTCGTGGTCGCTTTGTCGTGCTCGGGGTCTGCCTAGTTTGCCCTGTCCCTGCGATGTCGGCCGGCTCAGTGTCACGTGCATCCTGCGTTGTTGTAACACTAGCCTGCGCTGTCTCTTTTTCGTCGGCTGGCACAGTGCTGTGTGCATCCTGCGTTGTTTGTATACCGGCCAGCCCAGTCTCTACGAAGTTGGCTGGCGCAGTGTTACGTGCATCCTGCGTCGTTGTAACACTAGCCTGCGCTGGCTCAGTGCTGTGTGCGTCCCGCGTTGGTGGTAGACCGGCCAGCCCAATCTCTACGAAGTTGGCTGGCGCAGTGTCACATGCATCCTGTGTTGTAGTAACACTAGCCTGCGCTGTCTCCGTGGGGTCTGGCTCAGTGTTATGTGCGTCCTGCGTGGCGGTGTTGGTTGTTGGGGTCATCAGCATCGGGTGCGTTTGAGGATCGGGCGCCTGTGTCGGTTGTAAGGAGGCTCGCCCGCACTGGATTTTTGCGCGAATTCCACACAAAAAGTCAATGCCCAGAATAGCGTCATCCAGGATCGTAGGCATCACTAGTAGAAGCACTCCGGTTTCCTGTTCGTCGAGCTTTATCGATGCCAGTACTGTTTTTGTTATCTCCTTTGGTGAGCCATCTGCAAGGATTATCCGCACCCGAATGTCACGAATACTATCCTTGGTTCCGACGATCCGTGCCAACCGCTCACTGATAAACGATCGCGTTGCCGCAATTTCGGCAGGCTCGCTTCGCATCCACCGCCCCGCCCGTGTCCTGTGATGCCTTCTGCGCTGGCGTTGTTTCCAGTTTCCTTATTGGTAACACCAGGTCCCAGCTACCTTGTCCGTGGTTTCCACTTCCCTGATGGCGGTCCTGCGTTGTCCAAGTACTTGCTGGCAACAGTTTTCCGTATCCCTTCTGTTCACGGTCCCGAACAGTCTCGAAGTTTGTGACCAGCTGAGTCGATTCGGCCAACGTGTTGAATTCGTGCCGTCGTGTGAACAACTGGTACTGCGGCAACAAGTTCTCTTAAGTCCTCTCTAGCTCCCGTTCCGGCGAATACTGGGCACGTTGCATCATCACCCGGAGTTCGATTAATAAATCCTTGAAGGGTTTGCCTGGCTGCTGGAACCTCGTCTGTATAGTACTTTCCAAGCGTTGAAAGTACCGTGGGGGTAAGAAGAAGTATAGAAACTCGTTCTTAAACGACTCCCAAGGCTCGTCTTGCATCTTGTATGTCCGGAACCACCCTTCAGCCCGACCGGTAAAGAGACCGGATATTGTTCGCGGCAGCTGGTCGGCACTCACCCTGTATGAGGCTACTTGCTCCTCCAGTTTCTTCACGAAGCTGCGTGGGGCCGAGATGCCATCGAACACGACACCCCAGCTGCGTAGCTTATCGGCCAGCACCGAGCAGGACATCTCCTCTCGACCTATCTTCTTGATCCTGGCCCCGGTGTCATGGGTAGCGGCCCGTTCCTGCATAAGACCCGGCAGAGTGTGTACTGGCACTTTGAGCCGGTACTCCTCTTTGTGCGCTTGGACTTCCGGATTCGGGGAACCGGCTGGTGAGCTGGCATCCCGAGGGCTGGCGACATCCCCGTAGCTTACCTCCCATTCTTGCAAGCGGTCGCGCGTTGCCTCCTAAAGTTCTCCCCTGGATACGAAAGTGGAGATCCGGGCGCGTAGGTCCTCGACGGTGCCCGTGGTTCCCAGGCCAAACTCGTCGGCTTAGTTCTGCAATTCGTCCTTGCGGCGATAGGAGATCCATTTTATACCCATGTCTAAGCTGTTTGTTGGTTTGGTTTAGCTAGTAGCGTTTGTCACCAGATTATTGTCTTGATCTTTGTTTCTTTGTTTTCACTGTCACCGAATTATTGTCTTGATCGTTGTTTCTTTGTTTTCACTGTCACAGGGTTTTATTATATAGTTATTTTATTTTTTTTCGAAGGATTTTATTTATTTTATTTTATTCGAAGGATTTTTTTTATTTTTCCCGAAGGATTTTATTTATTTTATTGTATTCGAAGGATTATTATTTTTATTTTATTCGAAGGATTTTTATTTTTATTTATTTTATTTTATGCGAAGGAATTTTATTTATTTTCCAAGGATTTCTACTTTTGCGCGTTGTCCACGTTTCTTGATGACTCCGTGTCGGTGACTGCCTCGGTCTGGTCATAGCGCTGCCTTATATGCGCAGCGTGATCGCACCACTTGCTCGGTGATGCCGGTGGCTTCGTTGCGATGTGCCTCTGCCGCTGTGTCGTTAATCCTCGGCTCGGTCAGCGCGTCGGTCTAGGTTCGGCTATGTCGCGGCGCGGTTGCTGTGTTATCGACTGAGACGCGGCAGCGGTGTTCGGCTTCGAAAGGGCTCGGGTGATAGCTTTCTCTGTTCTCTCGCAAAAAAAATATGGTTAAGAGGAAGCTGGACCCTAGATGTCTAAGAGCGTTCTTTCGTGCGGTTGGTTAGTAAAAATAACAAACAAAAAGAAAAAAAAACACGACTGTACCCGGAATATCGCATGGCGTTGTAATCAAGTAAAAAAAATAATCCACATGTCGCTGCCTCCCTATTTATTTCTTCCAAATTTTTTTTCAATTTTTATTTCAAATGAGATACAAACAATGATATTTTTTTTTCAAATTTTCTTAAAACGCTATCATTTTTGCTTTTGATTTTTAAGATTAGGAATGGGTTGAAATGCTGCTCCAACTGACTAACAGAAAAGATGCTCGAAATGCCTAAATCTCAGAGTCCCTGCTCGGGCGCCAACTGTAAAGAAGTTATCTAAGGCTGGGGTAAACTCTGTCCAGCCCAGAATCATTTTACAATAAAATTTATTTAATACCGAGACGCAGAGGGCATCTCGACAATCCCTATTAGGTAAAACTAAACACATCGAGAAAACGCTCGAGATGTGCCCAGACTAGGAAGGCGGTAAAACACCACAAGATTTCACCAAAACGCGCAGAGAACGCACGGAACGCGCCCGGCTGAACTCTGTGGTGCCCGAGCGATGCCGGATTCCCACAAAGCGTGCAGAGAAGCGCTCGGAACACGTTTTATGGCCGTACGGCACGCCCTCGACCCCCCCCTAGAACTAAAAAGAGTGGCAAAGGCACGGGCAAGACACACGAAAACGCACAGAGAACCAGAATGCGCTTTGTTAACCCTTGTGGGTGCCCAGGCAATGCTTGACAGCTACGAACGCGTGCAGAGAATCCCCGGAACACGCTGTCGAACTGCACAGCATGCCTCGGCTGCCCTAGCAAAATAATATAAAACGGAACAAAACTGTTTGCAGGAGGGGCACTGGCAAGATCCACCGAAACGCACAGAGAACCCTCGGAATGCGTTCTGTTGTCCCTTGCGAGTGTCCGCGCAATGCCGTACAGCTACGAACGCTTGCAGAGAGCCCTCGGAACACATGGTCGAACTGCCCAGCATGTCTTTGCCCTAGCGAAATCATATAAACGTAACAAAAATGTTTGTAGGGCACGGGCAAGATTTACCAAAACGCACAGAGAACCCTCGGAATGCGTTTTGTTAACCCTTGTGAGTGTCCGGGCAATGCCGGACAGCCACGAACGCGTGCAGAGAACACTCGGAACACGCGGTCGACTGTACAGCATGCCTTTGCTAAGGAAAAGGGGCGGGGGTGAAGAATACCACTTGTGCGCGCACCCAAATCACAAATGCACTCGGTTTTCGTTTTCTATTTCCTCTAACTTTTATTACCTTTACTGGCATCTACTCTTGCTGCCTACCACACCGCAAGGTCAGCTTACGCCTGTCCCATGCTTTGGTGCGGCCGTTGTTCGTCGTTATTGTTGTTCATTTTAGCCGGTTGTTGTTGCTGTGCCATGTATTTCTAAATTTCCTGGTTTTACATTTAACGTTGACACCGTGTTATGGTGAAACTTTTAAAACTCAAATTTTGTGTCTGGTAAGTATTTCTTTTACATCCTCGGCGCACCCGCGTGAAATATTTGCGTAACTTGTTTTTCTTCTGCCTCAAGTTGACACTCCCGCGCTGATTTGCTTACCCATCGCGACTGCCCGCCTTGATTTTTTGGGCTGCTTAAGCCTCTGCCGTGGCCTCTGTCGCTGGGCCTCTGTCGTGGCCTCTGCCGCTGGGCCTTTGTATTGGCCTCTGCCGCTGATCATTCTGCCGGGGTCTCGGCAGTCGCCGGTGACTGTTGGCTGCTTAAACATCTGCCGTGGCCTCAGTTGTGGCCTCTGCGGCTGGGCCTCTGTCGTGACCTATGTCGCTGGGCCTTCTGCCGTGGTCTCTGTCGTCACCGCTCTCGCTCTGATGCCTGCATTTCTGCCAGCGTCACGTCTGGTCCCTTTTCGTTGCTGCCGGGCTTTGCTTTACTGCTTGTTACTTGTTTCTTCCCGGGTGCTTTGTCCATCCGTCTGCTTAGTCGTAGTAGCCATGGACACTTGGTGGCTTCTTCCTGCGTTCGCTGCAGGGTTTCCAAGGGTTGTCTAGAAAGGACATCCACGACTAAGTTGTATCGGCCGCGTCTGTATGTTATGTCAAACTGGTACTGCTGCAATTCCAGCGCCCAGCGCGCGATTCTTCCATTTGGGTTGTCAATCGAATTTAGCCATTTCAGAGCAAGGTGGTCCGTGATGACTTCGAAGTGGTAGCCCTCCAGATAACAGCGTAACTGCCTTATCGCCAAGACAATCGCTAAGCATTCCTTCTCCGTAGCTGAGTAGTTCTCCTCGGCTCGAAGGAGCCGTCGACTTGCGTAGGCGATTACCCGTTCTGTTCCCTGCAAGTTTTGCGTCAGCACTGCTCCGAGTCCATAGTCGCTGGTATCCGTTTGAAGCGTAAACTTTTCCGTAAACTCAGGGCATGCCAAGACCGGGGCTTTTGTGAGATTGTCCTTTAATTCCTCGAACGCTGCTAGTTGTTCCGCATCCAAATCCACTTCTTGTCCTTTCGCAGGAGACTCGTCATTGGCTGCACGATGGTGGCGAAGTTTGGGACAAAACGGCGATACCAAGTTGCCATTCCTATGCAGCGTCGCAACTCTTTGGGTGTGGTTGGCGGTACCAAGCGTTGCACTGCTGCGAATTTGTCCGGATCCGTATGTATGCCGGTCTCGCTTATCATGTGTCCTAAGTACACCAGCCTTCGTTGAAAGAAGCTGCACTACTTCTGGTTTAACTTCAGGTTCGCCTTCAACAGTCGTCTGAATACCTCGCGTAAGTGTTCCACGTGTTCCTCCAGCGTAGCTCCGATCACAATAATGTCATCCAAGTAAGCGAAGGCGTATGGGTCCATTTCCGCGCCGATGACACTGTCCAATGCGCGTTGGAATGTAGCTGGGGCTGAGTGTAGCCCAAACGGCATTACCTTCCACTAGTAGAGGCCTCTTCCTGGAACCGTGAACGCGGTGTACTCTCTGCTTTCCTTGGCCACCGGGATCTGCCAGTACCCGCTATTAAGGTCCAACGTGGATATGTACTTAGCGTTGCGTAGCCGTTCCAGTATGTGGTTGATGCTTGCTCAGGGGTACGCGTCAGGCACCGACCGCGCGTTCAACTGTCGGAAGTCTACGCACATACGCATCTCGCCTGTCTTCTTGCGCACCAGCACGATGGGTGCGCTGTGCGGGCTCTTAGAAGGTTCGATCTGGCCGTTTTCCAGTAGCTCATCAACAAGGTCGTTGATTATCTTCTGCATTGCTGGGTTCTTAGGGAAGTACCTTTGTTTAACCGGTTTATCGTCCTTAATGGCGATGGAATGTCGGGCGTTATTTGACACTCCCGTCAGCTTCTCAAACTTGCTTAGCTCCCTTTCCAAGAAAGCACAGAGCCAAGTGGGTAATTCGGAGTCCTTTGCGTTCGCCTTTGTTGGTGGCCCTTCGCCTCCAGTGTCGGTTGTGACTGCTACCAGGCTGATGGGAAGCTCTGGTTGGTGGTTTTCCTGTTCCTCCAAAATGTCCGGTAGCGTTCGGGGTCGTTTCCGAAACGGGTTCGCTCTCCGGGCCTTGCAAGCATCTGCCAATGGTTCGAAGATAAAACCCTGGTAGGGTCGTGGTCGCTTTGTCGTGCTCGGGGTCTGCCTAGTTTGCCCTGTCCCTGCGATGTCGGCCGGCTCAGTGTCACGTGCATCCTGCGTTGCTGTAACACTAGCCTGCGCTGTCTCTTTTGCGTCGGCTGGCACAGTGCTGTGTGCATCCTGCGTTGTTTGTATACCGGCCAGCCCAGTCTCTACGAAGTTGGCTGGCGCAGTGTTACGTGCATCCTGGTCGTTGTAACACTAGCCTGCGCTGGCTCAGTGCTGTGTGCGTCCCGTGTTGGTTGAAGACCGGCCAGCCCAATCTCTACGAAGTTGGCTGGCGCAGTGTCACGTGCATCCTGCGTTGCTGTAACACTAGCCTGCGCTGTCTCCGTGGGGTCTGGCTCAGTGTTATGTGCGTCCTGCGTTGGTGGTAGACCGGCCAGCCCAATCTCTACGAAGTTGGCTGGCGCAGTGTCACGTGCATCCTATGTTGTTGAAACACTAGCCGTCGCTGTCTCCGTGGGGTCTGGCTCAGTGCTATGTGCGTCCTGCGTGGCGGTGTCGGTTGTTGGGGTCATCAGCATCGGGTGCGTTTGAGGATCGGGCGCCTGTGTCAGTTGCAAGAAGGCTCGCCCGCACTGGATTTTTGCGCGAATTCCACACAAAAAGTCAATGCCCAGAATAGCGTCATCCAGGATCGAAGGCATCTCTAGTAGAGGCACTACGGTTTCCTGTTCGTCGAGCTTTGTCGATGCCAGTACTGTTTTTGTTATCTCCTTTGGTGAGCCATCTGCAAGGATTATCCGCACCTGAATGTCACGAATGTTATCCTTGGTTCCGACGATCCCTGCCAACCGCTCACTGATAAACGATCGCGTTGCCGCAATTTTGGCAGGCTCGCTTCGCATCCACCGCCCCGCCCATTGTCCTGTGATGCCTTCTGCGCTGGCGTTGTTTCCAGTTTCCTTATTGGTAACGCCAGGTCCCAGCTACCTTGTCCGTGGTTTCCACTTCCCTGATGGCGGTCCTGCGTTGTCCAAGTACTTGCTGGCAACAGTTTTCCGTATCCCTTCTGTTCCCGGTCCCGAACAGTCTCGAAGTTTGTGACCAGCTGAGTCGATTCGGCCAACGTGTTGAATTCGTGTCGTCGTGTGAACAACTGGTACTGCGGCAACAAGTTCTCTTAAGTCCTCTCTAGCTCCCGTTCCGGCGAATACTGGGCACGTTGCATCATCACCCGGAGTTCGATTAATAAATCCCTGAAGGGTTTGCCTGGCTGCTGGAACCTCGTCTGTATAGTACTTTCCAAGCGTTGAAAGTACCGTAGGGGTAAGAAGAAGTATAGAAACTCGTTCTTAAACGACTCCCAAGGCTCGTCTTGCATCTTGTATGCCCGGAACCACCCTTCAGCCCGACCGGTAAAGAGACCGGATATTGTTCGCGGCAGCTGGTCGGCACTCACCCTGTATGAGGCTACTTGCTCCTCCAGTTTCTTCACGAAGCTGCGTGGGGCCGAGATGCCATCGAACACGACACCCCAGCTGCGTAGCTTATCGGCCAGCACCGAGCAGGACATCTCCTCTCGACCTATCTTCTTGATCCTGGCCCCGGTGTCATGGGTAGCAGCCCGTTCCTGCATAAGACCCGGCAGAGTGTGTACTGGCACTTTGAGCCGGTACTCCTCCTTGTGCGCTTGGACTTCCGGATTCGGGGAACCGGCTGGTGAGCTGGCATCCCGAGGGCTGGCGACATCCCCGTAGCTTACCTCCCATTCTTGCAAGCGGTCGCGCGTTGCCTCCTAATGTTCTCCCCTGGATACGAAGGCGGAGATCCGGGCGCGTAGTTCCTCGACGGTGCCCGTGGTTCCCAGGCCAAACTCGTCGGCTAAGTTCTGCAACTCGTCCTTGCGGCGATAGGAGATCCATTTTACACCCATGTCTAAGCTGTTTGTTGGTTTGGTTTAGCTAGTAGTGTTTGTCACCAGATTATTGTCTTGATCTTTGTTTCTTTGTTTTCACTGTCACCGAATTATTGTCTTGATCGTTTTTTCTTTGTTTTCACTGTCACAGGGTTTTATTATATAGTTATTTTATTTTTTTTCGAAGGATTTTATTTATTTTATTGTATTCGAAGGATTTTTATTTTTATTTATTTTATTTTATTCGAAGGATTTTTATCTTTATTTACTTTTGCGCGTTGTCTACGTTTCTTGATGACTCCGTGTCGGTGACTGCCTCGGTCTGGTCATAGCGCTGCCTTATATGCGCATTGTGATCGCACCACTTGCTCGGTGATGCCGGTGGCTTCGTTGCGATGTGCCTCTGCCGCTGTGTCGTTAATCCTCGGCTCGGTCAGCGCGTCGGTCTAGGTTCGGCTATGTCGCGGCGCGGTTGCTGTGTTATCGACTGAGACGCGTCAGCGGTGTTCGGCTTCGAAAGGGCTCGGGCGTCAGCTTTCTCTGTTCTCTCGCAAAAAAAATATGGTTAAGAGGAAGCTGGACCTTAGATGTCTAGGAGCGTTCTTTCGTGCGGTTGGTTAGTAAAAATAACAAACAAAAAGAAAACAATACACGACTGTACCCGGAATATCGCATGGCGTTGTAATCAAGTAAAAAAAATAATCCACATGTCGCTGCCTCCCTATTTATTTCTTCCAAATTTTTTTTCAATTTTTATTTCAAATGAGATACAAACAATGATATTTTTTTTTCAAATTTTCTTAAAACGCTATCATTTTTGTTTTTGATTTTTAAGATTAGGAATGGGTTGAAATGCTGCTCCAACTGACTAACAGAAAAGTTGCTCGAAATGCCTAAATCTCAGAGTCCCTGCTCGGGCGCCAACTGTAAAGAAGTTATCTAAGGCTGGGGTAAACTCTGTCCAGCCCAGAGTCATTTTACAATAAAATTTATAAAATACCGAGACTCAGAGGCCCTTTTAGGTAAAACTAAACACATCGAGAAAACGCTCGAGATGTGCCCAGACTAGGAAGGCGGTAAGACACCACAAGATTTCACTAAAACGCGCAGAGAACGCACGGAACGCGCCCTGCTGAACCCTGTGGTGCCCGAGCGATGCCGGATAGCCACAAAACGTGCAGAGAAGCGCTCGGAACACGTTTTATGGCCGTACGGCACGCCCTCGACCCCCCCATAGAACTAAAAAGAGTGGCAAAGGCACGGGCAAGACTCACGAAAACGCACAGAGAACCCTCGGAATGCGTTTTGTTAACCCTTGTGAGTGTCCGGGCAATGCCAGACAGCTACGAACGCGTGCAGAGAACACTCGGAACACGCGGTCGACTGTACAGCATGCCTTTGCTAAGGAAAAGGGGCGGGGGTAAAGAATACCACTTGTGCGCGCACCCAAATCACAAATGCACTCGGTTTTCGTTTTCTATTTCCTCTAACTTTTATTACCTTTACTGGCACCTACTCTTGCTGCCTACCACACTGCAAAAAGATTTACGAGAAAAAAACTACACTCACTCCCATTTAAAACCTCGCAGACCCAAGGTCAGCTTACCCCTGTCCCATGCTTTGGTGCCTCTGTCGCTGGGCCTCTGTCGTGGCCTCTGCCGCTGGGCCTCCGTGTTGGCCTCTGCCGCTGATCATTCTGCCGGGGCCTCGGCCGTCGTCGGTGACTGTTGGCTGCCTAAACATCTGCCGTGGCCTCAGGTGTGGCATCTGCGGCTGGGCCTCTGTCGTGACCTCTGTCGCTGTTCCTTCTGCCGTGGTCTCTGTCGTCACCGCTCTCGCTCTGATGCCTGCATTTCTGCCAGCGTCACGTCTGGTCCCTTTTCGTTGCTGCCGGGCTTTGCTTTACTGCTTGTTTCTTGCGCGCGAGAGCGCACATGATCCCGTTATAAACCAGTGATACGCACCGCTATCAGTGATGAGCACTGATAATAGTGATGCGCATCAGTGGTTCGCTTGCCTACTTGTTCCGCGGTATAAAAGCTAGGTTTTACCTTTCTTATGTTTGAATATAATTCCTAAAATAACTAAACAGTACAAATTCATTTTGCTTACCTCTACTTAAGTCTAAGTGTTGTGGGGGAGCTTCATTGCTGCCTCACAATGCACATATTGTTAACATTGTACTTTTTTATGTGCCTCAACCTGTTTATAAGCTGCCAAGATCCTATAAGTGCGACAGGTCAGTTAATGCCATAACAATAACCACTCATACAAACGAGCTGGATATACATACATGAATACACACATGCACATGCAAGGCTTACAGAAAAATATGAAAAATTATTGTCTGCAAAAATTTGAGGCGAAAGAGTTCTGCAAAGCGCTATTTTCGTTCTTTTGTCTGCATGGATCCAATCGTACTGAATAAATACTCTATATTATTTTCTGCTTAGTGTTCGTACTCTAAAAATGCGTACAGCTAGTGTTAGTGGCTCACATTTCGTACGGCTTCTTCTAATATCCAGATGGCGTTTTCGTACTCTACCAAAAACATGAATGATTCTGAATTCGCTATTCTGAACTGCTGCGATTCCTGTTTTTATTGGAATTAACTGGAAAAGCGAATAGTCAAGAACTGTTGCCAGCCCATGGCTCAGCGGCAAGAAAAACCTGTGAACGGATTGTACAATAGTTATTTTGCCGGGGTACAGATCTCAGTCTGTCCACGGTCCACGTCACAAGATATTTGTATTTTTATATCAGGGACGCTCGCGAAATGGAGGTAAAGGTCGCGACGTTTGTCGCACAGAGTAGAAAGCAAGTGCCTTGGTGGCTAGGGGGGATACGCGGTCGACTAAACTTTCTAATTGCGCAGCGGCGCTTTCGTTAGCAGTTTTATTTGATACAATTATAGTCTAAGCCTTCTTATTACAAATAACCTCGAACAAAACGCACGCGGATCGTTTCATTTATTTTATTCTCCAAGTCTTTTCTCGACACTTATACTTCTAACTTTCCCTGTTCTTATTCCTAATTATCCTCTCGCGCCGCGTCTTTGCTTTTCCGCGATCGCGTCCACCCAGCTGCGTGCTCTCATACCAACTACTTTGCCGGTCTCGCGCTTGAGGTCAGCGCGCTTCTTTCTGCCCTTGCTCGCGACAATTGGGTCGCGGGCCGCGAGCGTGCCCTCGCTCATTTGTCGCCGGCTTCGCTGCCCGGCTCTTTTGCTGCGCTGCGTTCTCTTACATTATTCTATGAGTTAATTGTAATTCAATTGTGTTTATCTATTAGTTGTGTAACTTATTGCCTTATCTTTATTAACAATATGTATTAAGTAAATATTCTGTTCGTTTAATTTGTTTTGCTTCTTAAATCATATTCTTTGTCTTATATCTATTGATTTGTTGTCTTCATAAATCTTTTTCTTTGTCTTATATCGATATATTGTTTGTATTCATAAATCTTCTTCTCTGCCTTATATCTATTAATTGTTTGTCTTCATAAGTCTTATTATATATGTATGTATAGTATGTATGTATATATATATGTATGTGAGGGAGGTTCACGCTGGACCTACTTCACACCCCCCCCCCTTTCTTCGTGATCGCGACCCTGCCATCCGGGTGTTTGGTCACGGAGTAGACCACTTCGCCTACCGTCACCCTGAGTCGGTCCCGCGATGTCCGTCTTCTCCGGGGACGCAGCTCCCGTATAATCTCCTCGACCACCCTTTGGGTCACGATGCTTCTCTGGGTGGCATGTCCAGTTCTCCGGGTACTTCGGGTGGTGCTCCTGCATTCTCATCGGCACCTGCCGGGGTGAAGTTCTCCTCCGACGATTGTTCCGGGGCCCATACTCGGCGTGAGTTTAATTTGGTTGTCTCCGTTGCTTCCGTCCCTCTGCTTCCTCGTCTGCTTGCTCGTCGTCGGGGCTCGTTTCTTCCTTCGCTTTTATAAATGTTGTCGTTGTGACGACCGTCTGCATCACGTGGACGTCTCCCACCGTGTTTGTCACCGTGTCCTCGTGCACGTATTTCGTAATGGCTGGTCCGTTTGCGCCCCAAGCCTCTTCCACCTTCGTTAGTTTTTTCCGCCAGTGGGTGCCTTCCCCAAACTTCAAGACTGTTTCCTTCCTCATTTTTACTGTTGAGAGAAACGTAATTGTTGGTTAATACGAAATTACTATTGAAATTCTAGATGTATGTTTTTGAAAAGTTTTGGATTAGTATAAGAGGTTTGCAGTTTTTTTTTTTTTATTCTGGTTGCGCTTCTTCCTGACTCGTTTCGGCCTCTTCTCCCTCTTGCTGGATAGGTTTTAGCTGTGCTACGCTTGCAACTCTGCTTTTCCGTTCCCCGTCTCTTGCCAAGCGCACTACATTTGGTGAGACGAACTTTTTCACCCGATATGGTCCCTCGTACTTCGGTGCTAACTTAGCTGCGAATCCGTCCCTGGTTTTTGAAAGTTGGTGCGTCCGTAACAAGACCAGTTCGTTGATCGTCGGTCTCCATTCCCTTCGTCTCAGGTTGTAATTTCTACATTTGTCCTTTGAAGCTCGCTGCTGGTTGCTCCGCGCTATGTCGAAAACCTCCTTTAGCCTGTTTGCCTTTTGTTCAGGCGTTTGCGGTGTGCTTCCTGTACCTGGCGTTTTCTCCTCGTACAACGTTGCGGGCAAACGAGGTTCCCTTTCCTGCATCAAGAATGCTGGGGAAAATCCTGTTGAATCTGCGATGCTCGAGTTGACGGCTAACGATATTTCGGGTATCAACTGGTCCCAGGAATTTGATTTCCGGAGATATACTGTGCGATCATCGTTTTTACCGTCCTGTTGGTTCTCTCTGTTGGGTTCTCCTGAGGGCAGTATGGGGCGGTGTGTTCCATCTCTACGCCCAGGGAATTCAAATACGCTTTAAAAACCCAACTTGTGAACTGCACTCCGTTGTCGCAAACGAACCTCTTTGGCACTCCGAACCGGCATAAGATACGTTCTCGAAAAGCCTTCTGCAACGTGGCCGCTGTTGCTCGTCTCATGGGAACCAATTCCACCCACTTTGTAAAAGCGTCATGAAACACCGACAACATTGTGTTACCTTTTTTCGATCGTGGTAGGGGTCCTACGAAGTCCGCGCACAGTATCGCCATTGGCTCCGCCACCTGGCGGGTTAGCATGTGTCCGGCTGGCTTCTTTTGTTCGGTCTTGAACAATTGGCATTTTTCGCAACATTTGACATACCTGGCTGCATCTCTGAACATCCCAGGCCAGTAGCACCGTTGGGACAGCCTCATGATCGTCTTGCGAACTCCTTGATGCCCGGCCGTCGGCGCGTCGTCGCATTCCAGTAGTACTCTCTTACTTTGTTCCTCGCTTACACAGAGCTTCCACGGGATGTAGTCTTCGTCGTCCGCGCGGTGGCCCAGGTGTCGGTATAGCTGTCCGTTTTCTTCCACGTAGTCTGTATACTTTGATGGTTCTTTGGCTACCTTCTCCAGCATCTTTGGAATCCACCCTCCGGGGAACTGTTGAACAACGGCTTGCTGAAGCTGCTCCAACGGGTCTCGTGACAAAGCGTCTGCCACCACGTTGAGCTTGCCTTTCCTGTATTTGACGTCAAACTGGTATTGCTGTAGCTCCAAAGCCCAGGCGCTATCCTTCCTGTGGGGCTCTCGATTGAACCCAACCATTTTAATGCCATGTGGTCGGTGACCACCTCAAATCGGTATCCTTCCAGGTAGCATTTGAGTTTTCTGATCGCCCACACGATCGCCAAGCACTCCTTTTCTGTAGCCGAATAGTTCGACTCGGCCTTTGACAGCTTCCGGCTGGCGTACGCTATGACCTGCTCCTGCTGATCAATGGTTTGCGTGAGGACCGCTCCGAGGCCGTAGTCGCTCGCGTCCGTCTGCAACGTGAACTTTTCTCCGAACTCCGGACATGCCAGGACAGGAGCGGACGTTAGACACTTCTTGAGACTGTCTAATGCGGCTTGTTGCTCCTCCTTCCACGACCACTTCCGGGACTTCTTCAACAGCTCTGTCATCGGTTGTACCACTGTTGTGAAATTGGGCACGAATCGGCGGTACCACGACGCCATTCCTAGGCATCGTCTAAGCTCTTTCAGGTTTGTGGGTGCCTTAAGATTTTTCATGGCTTCCACCTTTGAGGGGTCCGTCTGGATTCCTTTCTCGCTCACCAGATGCCCTAGGTATACTAGCTTCTTCTGGAAAAACGAACAATTTTTTTGATTAAGTTTTAGGTTGGCCTCTCTCAGCCGTCGGAATACTTCTCTCAAGTCTGCTATGTGTTGCTCTTTTGTTGCGCTGATTACTATTATGTCGTCTAAGTAGGCGAACGCATGAGGCTCCATCTCCGGGCCTATCACCGTGTCTAATGCTCTCTGAAAGGTCGCACCGACCGAATGCAAACCGAATGGCATGACTCGCCATTGAAACAGTCCTCGACCTGGCACTGTGAATGCAGTGTACTCCCTGCTGCTTGCTGCCATTGGGATTTGCCAGTACCCATGCTTCAAGTCCAGCGTCGAGATGTAACGTGCGTGCCTCAACTTTTCCAGTATATGATTTATCCTTGGTACGGGGTATGCATCCGGTATAGAGTGCGCGTTGAGCTGTCTATAGTCCACGCACATCCTCCACTCGTTCGTCTTCTTGCGGACGAGCACTATGGGCGCGCTGTGTGGGCTGCGTGACGGCTCGATTGCCCCCGCCTCTATCAATTCGTTTACCTGCTGGTCGATCACGCGTTGCATCGCCGGATTTTTGGGGTAGTACCTCTGCTTGATCGGCTTGTCATCCCTCATGATGATCCGATGCTCGGCTACGTTGGATACGCCCTTCAATCCCTCGAAGAGTTGCAACTCTGTCCTTAAAAACTCCTGCGTGGCTGGTTCCAAGTCCGCTGGCCACACCGATTCCTGCGCAGCGTCTTCTTCCGATGATGATCCTGCTTTAGGGTCTCCTCCTTGCGGCGCCTCGGCTCCTGCACTTTCCACCTGGCCTAGCGATGGCTCCTTGACGACTGTAACTGCGTCTCGGCCGGCCCCTTGCTTGGCTAGCGTGGTATCCTTGCTGCGATGCGTCCCCAGGACAGTCTCTCGCTTCTTGCCTCCGGTGCCGCGTCTCTCTTGCTCCTTCTCCTTCTCCCCCTCTGGCCTTGACTCGGCTCTTTCGATCGCCTCAGCTGGCGCATGGGCGCACTTCAGAATTAGCATCGCCTCACTGCACTGCATAGTCGTCCCCATCTTGCATAGAAAATCCATCCCCAGGATAAGACTGTCTAACATGGATGGCATTACGAGCATGTCCATTGTCACCTCTTTAGCTAATCAGCTTGACTTTGATTCTTAACAACTTACTAATTGCCACCTTCGATCCGTCTGCTAAGTGAGTATTCGCGGTCGCTGCGAATACTTCCCCCTTTGCTTTTTTCTCCTCAAAATATGTTTGGCTCACGAAGCTTCGTGACTGCCCCTGTGTCGATCGTCGCCTTCGCCACTCGGTCCCCGACCTTCATCATGGCGACTATGCGACTATTCCGACTCTGAGAGGACATTCTAATTCCGGGACTGACTCGCGCCGGCGCCCATCCGATCCCGATCCGGATGACGCGGCTGCCAGTTTCCTGCTCTCCTACCGCAGCATGCCAAATCGCTCACGCCTGGAGCACCACACTGTCTACAGAATAACACTTTAGGATTTGGGCATTCTCTGGCAAAGTGTTCCCCTTGTGAGCACTTATAGCACACGCGACTCACGACTGCCGACCTAACCTGTTCATGCCCCATCATGTTGTTCGAAATTTCATTGTGCCTGGTGACGGGATGACTACCAGTCTCATTGCGCGCTAACGGTGCCTGTGCTGGCAGGCTCCTAAACGGATTAGTCGGCTTGGCGGGTGTGTCCATGCCACCGGACCTACCCTGATACCAAAGCCTACCCCTCTCGACCTGCGTTGTACGCCCGATCTCACGACCTACCGACTGGGAGTTTTCAATGTTCTTGACGCAAGTCGTAAATACTACGTCGAATATATAGGCGGTACTCCCGAGAAAGATTCTCATAAACTCTTTTCAGCTCCTGCTCAGGAGTATAACTGGCGTGCCGCATTAACCTCTTCAGGTTGACTAAGTATTCTTTATACCCTTCCCCTACGCGTTGTCGGCGGGCCCTGACTTCGTCCTCTAGCCTGTCAAAGTATTGGGGAGGCAGAAAGAATCCTAAAAATTCCCTTTTGAACGTTCCCCACGTCACGTCCCTTAATCCGCTCGTTGAGAACCAACTACCTGCCATGCCTGTCAAAGCCTCGCTCATTGCTCTCGGTATGACGATTCAGATCTACATCGTACGTTTGGGCGCGTTCTTCCAATGTTTCTATGAACGCAAGCGGGTCAGAATAACCGTCAAACTTAACACCCCATTTCCTCACCTGATCAGGGACGACCATGTACACTGCCGGCTGACTGTTAGCGAGCTCGTACACTTTGCCTGCTAATCCGCACTGCGCCCATACCCTGGTGCCAGTCGATTCCGAGTCTATGGGCGCACCCCTACATGTACATTCGAGGGTCACATCCGCTTTGGATCCGCCAACGCCTCAACCGGCACGTTGCGGCTATGGTCCCAATTCTTTGAGTCACTCCTGATGTCGCAACTCTTCGATTCCGATGCTTTCTTGCGGCAGCTCCGATCACTCCAGACATTCTCCGGGAGTGTAGACCCATCGCGCTCGGGTTGTCGCATCCTTTCTCTTCTAAACTCAGGTTGTGCTCCATGGCCGCTGCTCGTGATTTTTTTTTTCCATACGTTTTTGTAATTGTTTTAATTTGATTTTTATTTATATGTAAATTTTATTTATTTATTTCAATTTTTTTTTTAATTATTAAATTTTATACTTATTTAAATTTTCCATTTTATTTCATTATAAATTTATTTTTTGTTTATTTAAATTTTATTTAATATTTTTTATTTAATTTATTTAAATTTTATTTAATTTATTTAAATTTTATTTAATTTATTTAAATTTTATTTAATTTGTTTAAATTTTATTTAGTTTTATTTAAATTTTTGTTTATTTAAAATTTTTCCACTCTCGTCCCACTGTATCGCAATCAGCTACCGCGCAAAAACCAATTCCAACCTTCGGGTGTTGGCGTGTGCTGCGCTTTCACGGTCAGCGCTCGCGTTGCTCTGCTGTGATCACTTTTTCACCAATGACTCTGTTCCCCGCGGTTTTAGCCTTTTTACCGCTGAACGTTCACGCCTATCGTTTCGCTGTTCCCGTTCGTTTAGTTGGTGCGTTTTCCTTCACCGCCAACTTCGCTGCACGTGCACTCTAAGCGTAGGCCGATTCGTCGTTTAAGCACTTACAACAGAATAGTATTCGCGACAACTGTAGGTTTTGGCACTTTTTCGTCAGCGCCAAATGACCATCTGGCACCTTTTATTGCCCTCGCCGTTACTTTCAGTTTGTTTGTTCTCTTGTTTCTAACGCGCGCGCGATCGCGTGGTATGACCGGGTATGCCCGACATTCACGATTCACTTTTAGTAGTGCGTTTGGGGTTTTTGCTCCCAACTTGCACTACACCTCTTTCACGTTAAGTCCCTGCTCGGGCGCCACTTGTAAAGTAGTTATTTTGCCGGGGTACAGATCTCAGTCTGTCCACAGTCCACGTCACAAGATATTTGTATTTTTATATCAGGGACGCTCGCGAAATGGAGGTAAAGGTCGCGACGTTTGTCGGACAGAGTAGAAAGCAAGTGCCTTGGTGGCTAGGGGGGATACGCGGTCGACTAAACTTTCTAATTGCGCAGCGGCGCTTTCGTTAGCAGTTTTAATTGATACAATTATAGTCTAAGCCTTCCTATTACAAATAACCTCGAACAAAACGCACGCGGATCGTTTCATTTCTTTTATTCTCCAAGTCTTTTCTCGACACTTATACTTCTAACTTTCCCTGTTCTTATTCCTTATTATCCTCCCGCGCCGCGTCTTTGCTTTTCCGCGATCGCGTCCACCCAGCTGCGTGCTCTCATACCAACTGTCTCGACGGTCTCGCACTTGAGGTCAGCGCGCTTCTTCGTCTGCCCTTGCACGCGACAATTGGGTCGCGTGTCGCGAGCGTGCCCTCGCTCATTTGTCGCCGGCTTCGCTGCCCGGCTCTCTTGCTGCGCTGCGTTCTTGCATTGTTTTATGAGTTAATTGTAATTCAATTGTGTTTATCTATTAGTTGTGTAACTTATTGCCTTATCTTTACTAACAATATGTATTAAGTAAATATTCTGTTCATTTAATTTGTTTTGCTTCTTAAATCATATTCTTTGTCTTATATCTATTGATTTGTTGTCTTCATAAATCTTTTCTTTGTCTTATATCGATATATTGTTTGTATTCATAAATCTTCTTCTCTGTCTTATATATTTTAATTGTTTGTCTTCATAAGTCTTATTATATATGTATGTATAGTATGTATGTATATATATGTATGTGAGGGAGGTTCACGCGTGACCTACTTCACAGGATATTATGATTTTATATTATTTTTGTGGACTATTTTGCCTGATCTTGTTTTAACTATTGTATTTTTGTCTATTGCAACTGTTTTTTTTTTTTATATTTTGGCGTTAATTTCGAACCGAGCCTTTTATCTATTCCAACGTATATGATTTCTCCTTCTTTATATTCTTTAACTTGTTTTCTCTTCCGGTTATGGTACGTCAAATCTTCGTTCTGTTTTTCGCTGATTTTCTTACTGGTCTGTTCTCTAGCTATTTTTAGTTCTTGTGGATCTGATATTGTTTGATTTCCGAAAAATAACTCTATAGGTTTTTTCTTAGTGGTAGAGTGAATTGTCTGATTGTATGCCTGTACTGCTTTGAAGATTAGATCTTCGAAACTAGCAGTGTCGTCGTCTCTTTTAATACACCTCATGATTTCAGTCATGGTCGAGTGGAATCGCTCAACTTGCCCATTGCTTGTAGAAGCGTAAGGTGGGGTCGTATAGACTGTAGCTTTTAATTGGTTGCTTAGCAGAAATTTGATCGACGCTGAGTTCATTGCCTTTTCGTTGTCCATAACAACTGATTGTGGCATTTCAAACGCTATCATGATTTCTCTGAGAGGAGTCTTTAAATTTTATGATGCTTTTGATTTTACTATCTTTATTTGTGCGTATTTTGAAAACTTGTCTATTGCGTTGAGGACTAACTTCTTTTCTGTCGTATAAAAATCTATGCGTATAATTTGACCAGGATGTATAGGAACTGGGGTTTTTGTATTTGGCCTAGTTGTGGGTGCCTATCGTATTTCGCTAATTTACAAATTTCGCACTGTTAATTTATTGCAGTGACTTTTTTATTAAACCAGGGAATAAGAAATTATTTAATATTTGGGTTTTATTTTCAATTGGGTTCCTGTGTGCTCTAGTGTGTTCTTTTAAAGTTATCTCATTTTGCTCTTCTTCTAACGGTATGTCCTTTACTTGTTTCTGAGTATATCTTACTTTGTGATTATTAAAGTGAGTTATATGTTATATGTTTTGTATTTTACCCATTATAATCTCGGAAGAGAGTAATCCGTTAATTAATCTTGGATCTAATCTTTCTTTAAGTATCTTTATTAGTTCGGATTCTAAATAATTTTTCTTTTTAACAATGTGTCTATGATATTGTGGGAAGTGTACTTCGAATTTATATGATTCTTCTTTGGAAATTAATAAAAAAATTTTTATCTTAAAGACATTGATTGGGACCTCCATGACCGGAATTAAGTTGTGCGAGGAACTTTCGTCGCTATGCATTGATGCAGTTGTGCTATTTATTTGCGGTCTTATGGGATTTCTCGAAAGAGCATCCGCCACTACGTTTAATGTGCCTGGTTCATGATTGTATTCTTCGAGGTAGCTTTTCCACCGTTTGAGTTTACCGTTGTGGTTTTTGTTGCTTAAGGCAAATGTCAGTGGTTGATGGTCGGTATAAATGATCACTTTAGCGGTACCGCAAAGGTATATGCGTAGGCTTCGGAGTGCCCATACTGTTGCCAACATTTCTTTTTCGTTAGTGGCATAGTTTTCTTCGGTTTTTGAAACGCGAAATAAAAGTGATTGGTCTCCCGTTTTGTTCAGGAACTCCGCCTGTAGCGTAATTTGAAGCATCTTTGGTCAGTTGGAACTCTTTTTTTAAATCGGGATAAGCGAGTGTTACATCTTCTAAAACTATCGTGTTTCTTTTTTTTTGGAAGGCTTCTAGAGCACTCTGGTCTAGAGAAATTTTTACTTTACTGGAAAGGTTTCTTGAGAGTCGGCCATTCTCTCCCCTGAGTAGGTTAGTCAGCGAATGAATCGTCTGTAATTACTACCTAAGCCTAAGAAAGCTCTCAAATCTCTCAATGTCTTAGGCTGTAGAAACTGTTGCAATGCTTTAACTTTTTCGACATTAGTTTTAACGCCATCAGCTGAAATTGTGACGCCTAGGAAATCGACTTCAGTTTTGAAAAACTCGCATTTGTCGATTTGAATTTTCATATTGGCCTTGGAAGAGTGGAGAATATCTTCTCAAGTTTTTCTGCATGTTCTTTTTCTGATTTGCTGAAAACTATGTAGACGTAACATCTCTTGCCAACGTGGTCTCTTAGTTTATCATCGAGAGCTCTTTGAAATATTGATGGGCAACTTTTTAATCCAAAAGGTAACCTAGTGAACTCGAATTTACCACCATATACCGAGAATGCGGTTTTCTCTATATCTTTCTCTTTGAGTGAAATTTGATGAAACCCACTTTTCAGATCTAGCACGGAGAAATATTTGTTATCCCCCAATTTTGCTATAATATCCTCAATGTCTGGTATTGGGTATCGATCTGATATGGTTACCTTGTTAAACTTTCGGAAATCTATTACCAGCCTATACTTCCATTGTCCAAACGTCTTGTTTTTTTTTTGGCACCATCCACACAGGTGCGTTGTACGGTGACCCTGAAGGTCTTAATATGCCGTCACGCAGCAATTGGTCTATTTGTTTTTCTACTTCTGTTTTTAAAGAGGCGGGGTACTGATAGTGTTTACTAAGTTACCAGTTACCGCCGTTGTGTATGTAAGTTTTTCATCAGGTTCAGCAATGTGGCTTGCCATGACTTTAAGTTGTTAACCGCTTGAGTAGCCAATTGTTTGATTTTTATTTTATAATTCCCATCTATTACTAGGACGTCATTGTGTACGTCGATTACAGCGTTAAGCTGTTTGAGGGTATCATTACCCAATATGCCATGAAAAGTTTTAAGAGTTGGGAGAAGGAAAAATTTGACTGGAAATTGAAAACCAGCTTTCCAATTGGGGTGGTGTTAAATTCTAAGACACATCAGCTTCACTAACCACATTGTTACATACGGATAAAGTCATTCAATAATATTTATATAATTGTTCTTGTCCTGCATAGGTGCTCATAATTCGTTCAAAACTTTTTTTCCACGAATTGAACTTTGTCCTATCCCCAGAAAATTCTCGGATTAACCTTGCTATTTCCGGTATTTTTTCTTGATCTTCACCTGATCGGAGTCTCACAAATGTAATGTCACGGAAGTTCTCGTGCCCGAAGTTTGGGCTATTTACGTTATCTTGGAGGCAATCCCTAATCATCGTCATTATAAATGTGCTAAGTTCGGGGATTGTTATTGGTGTACTAGTACCTGGCTGACCACTTGTTGCTTGGCCTGTGCCACCAGCAATTCCTAAGTTTGCCATGGCTTCTACTATATCGTCAGGCATGTTGTGCATGAAACTGCGGAATGAAATTATGATTCAAATAAAACGGACCACAAAGATAAAAACTAACGCGACTTTTCTAGCGTTTGTGAGAATCTTAACAACAATTAACGATCAAAAAAGTTAGTTGATTTTTAGATTTGATATGATTGATAATATTTTTGCTTAAGGGTTACTTAACTAGGTTCTAGATTACCAGAAGGTTTAACTTGATTCAACAATAAGTTTACTTTGTCAAGAATTGTTTTTTAAATTTTAATTGTATTTTACCCATAGAAAATATAGGAAATATTTAACTTATTTTAACTTCTGGTAATTTTTTGTTTTATCTTTTTCTTAATTTTCTATTTGGTCGATTTTTTTTTATTTCTTAAATAATTTTTTATTTGTGTTTATACTCGATACCGAAGGTAAAGAGTATATTGGGTTTGTGCAATGTCCGTCATGGTGTCTGTCCGTCCGTCCGTCTGTCCGTCTGTCCGTCTGTCCGTCTGTATGTTCGCAACTTTTTTCCACACCCTTCAAGTTAGAGACTTCAAACTTTGCAAATCTCTTTAACTATGGCATAGTAAATTAAAGTGTCAAGATTGGAGTTCTACGATAACTAGGAGGCTGGCAAATCGATAAACTCGATAACGCAAAATCGATAGATCCAGCTATTTCGCAAGCCCTTACAGCTAGAACTACCAAATTTGGAGAGAAAATAGCTACTAACAATCCCCAAAAAACTGCATCAAAAATTTTGGAGCCACGCCCACCCATTCCGCCCCCAGCCCCCCCGCAGTTTAACACTAAAAATGCCTATATCTTCGACAGTTTTTTAGCTAGACCCACCAAATTTGGTGCCAAGATAGGTGTTGACGATCTCCAACCAAATTCATAAAAACTTTGGATGCCACGCCCATCTATACTGCCCTATCCGCCCTCAACCACCCCAAAGCTTCGCTAAAAACGGTAGTGCGTGTATCTTCCATAGTGTTTGAGCTAGAGTCACAAAATTTGGTAGGTAGATAACTGGTAATGATCCCCCAAAAACTGCATTAAAGTTTTGGAGCCCCACCCACCCATTCAGCCCCCAGCACCCCCGCAGTGTAAAAACAGAAATGCTTACATCTTTTACAGTTTTTGAGTTAGAGCCACCAAATTTTGTGCCAAAATAGGTAATTATAACCCCCAAAAAAATTCATAAAAACTTTGGATACCACGCCAATCCATACTGCCCAAGCTGCCCCAAACCGCCCCAATGCTTCACTAAAAACGGGAATGCGTGTATTTTCCAAAGCGTTTAGGCTAGAGTCACCAAATTTGGTAGGAAAATAGCTATTAACGATCGTCAAAAAACTGCATCAAAGTTTTGGAGCCACGCCCCCCGTTCCCCAGCCCCCTGCATTTTGAAATCAAAAACGCCTATATTTTCCACATTTTTTGAGCTAGAGACGCCAAATTTGATGCCAAGATTGGTGATGAAGAAACCCAAAAATTTTGGATGGCGGCCCCACCCATACCGCCCCCAGCCCCCCTTCACCATATTCTACTAACTTTGAGCTAGAGTCACCAAATTTGGTATGAAGATAGCAATTAACATCATAAATAGATCTACAGCAAAACTTTGGACGCCACGCCCCCCATACCAGCCCCCAGCCCCCCTTCCACCATATTCTACTAACTTTGAGCTAGAGTCACCAAATTTGGTATGAGGATAGCAATTAACATCATAAATAGATCTGCAGCTAAACTTTGGACGCCACGCCCCCCATACCAGCCCCCAGACCCCAGCCCCCCTTCCACCATATTCTACTAAGTTTGAGCTAAAGTCTCCAAATTCGGTTTGAGGATAGCTATTGACATGATACATAGATCTGTAGCAAAAATTTTGATGCCACGCCCCCATACCGCCCCAGCCCCTACCTTTAACAAACTTTGAGCTAGAGTCACCAAATTTAGAAGGAAGATAGCTTTTTGGCATCCCCATCTGCACCAGACAATCGTTGAGGCAGCGTACACCCCTGCCGTATCCACACACCATTGCAATCAGCTCTCTTTTAATCTGTTTTACTACTGGTATCGAGTATACCGCAGTCGGGTGGGTCCGACTGCAACGTTTCTACTTGTTTTTTATTTTATTTTGCGAACTAATACAACAGATCCGTCGACGGTGAACGACCGGTTTTGTCTTTTGAATAAATCGCGAAAGAGGTTCGGCTCTTTTTAAATAACGCTCGCGCTGTAGTTCTTTTGATGCACTTTTGCGGAGTACACTATGTGGCTTTAAGGCACTGGTATGTGCACGATATTATTCGTTATGACTTTTGACCGGTTCCTGCTCGGGCGCCAATTAATAAAAGGTTTGTTTTTTTGATAAAAAAAAAAACACGTTTATTTTGATTAAGTGCTGGTTTAGAACTAACTTATGACAATTCTAAACTATGCTAAAGACTGCCTGTTGGTTGTCGCTTATGCAGTTGTCGCCGCTGCTGCTGCCGCCTCTGCCGTTGTCTTGTAGCTTTGGGTGTCGTGTATCCAGGTTCGGTCCCACGGTGGTGCCCGTTGTATAACGCGCTGGCGTTAGTCCCATGCAAGTGCAAGCTGAAACGTGATGACGCAGCGCACGTGGCGGATGTGTTCCACGCGCTGTTGTCGTGATTATGATTTTTGGGCAAGTGCATTTTAGGTGCACCTGCGCTGGCGTAACTGAGCAGCTGTGGTAAGAACTGTCGTTGACTTGTGTGTTTGTGGGTGTGCACTATGGGGCATTTTGCCAAAAAACTGGCATTTAATCATTTTTTAAAAGTTCGAAAATTAACTAATTGTTAATGCAAACCTGTTGTAAAAACATTGAACTTTTATGTTACATAACAGAAATTTTTAGTTAACAGACCTATGTTAAGTTTTTAACATTTGAATTCAGCTGTTTTAACATGTCAGCGGAAGCGCTGACTAACCGCAAATTTTGCACGTGATTGAAAGTTAACAAATTGTAAAATAAACGTTAGCAATTAATAAACTGGCGATGCAAGTTAAAAATACAGGTTAGTACTGTGTGTTTTGCATCATTTGTTTCATATTTAATGCGTGTCTTTGTCTTTGTGCGTGTATTTAGAAAGTGATGTCCACCCGTAATTTTTGGTAAGAAAATTTAACTTTGCATAGACTTTTAAAAAAATGTTTGCAATTGTTAGTTATATGTGTACCACCATTTTGTAGATCTGTTAATTCCTAACATAGCGCTTCTAACCCTAATTTGCACTTTTTTCACTTTTTGAGAAATTCAATTTTTTAGGAAGCAACCTCACTATTTCGAATGCAGACTTGTTCGCAGTGTGGCGAAACAAGAAGTTCCGCTATGAAAAAGAGAAGGCTGTTTATGATTTTGTTACAGAATCGGTTGACAAAAAGATTTTAGAGAAGAATGAAAGCTTCATAAAGGAAAAAGTTCGCATGTTTTGCGTAAATTTATCATTAATTTTTGATAAATGCAAAAGAAATGCAAATGTGTTTGCAAATAAGCATGCTAAATGGCTTAAGAGCACACTTAGTTTTACCTTCAAGGCTAGATGCCACAAAATCACTTCAAAAATCAAACTACGTGGTCGTCCACGAACAACGTTTGTGATTAAAGGGCCTAGAGGGCAAAGAAAGGAAACAGGCGATCTGGCTAAATCGCAAGAAGCAATGCAACACCAAAAGATTTTCTTGGAGAGAAATATTTCAAATGCCTGAAATTTGTTCCATTATTGGACAATTTAAAGTATGGAGTGAGTCCGCTGCATTGCTGGATCAGATTTTTTGAATTTGTTATCCATGCTGGATACAAAATAAGCATAAAAAATGGAGAGTAACGGGTGCAGAAGATAAGCTTATAGTTTCCGAAAGAAAAGTTTTAATGCAGCGAATGTTTTGGGAGAAGCTCTCGTTAAAGGTTGATCAACCAAAACAGGCGGGGTTCGGAAGCACTAATGTTGGCAACACAGCGCGCCGTGCATTCAACAATTATAAAATATTTTCCGATATAACTGGTGTTAACGAGCAGCTGATTTTGAACATGAGAACTATTCTTATATGTTTATCATGTCAATTGCCAATCAATTTGAAGAAATTCGAATCATTTTGTCACAAAACCGGTGAACTTATTATTGAAAACTATCCTTGGCGTCCTATGACAGCAACAGTTCATAAAATAATTGTCCACTCGAGGGACATTATCGAAAATACAGTACTTCCAATCGGCTATTTTGGTGAAGAGGCTGCTGAGTCACGAAATAAAATTTATAAGTCTGACAGACTTCACCATGCGAGAAAGCACAGTCGTCTTAGTAATTTTACTGACGTTTATCTGAGGGCTATGGATACTTCAGACCCAATTGTGTCTTCAATAAATCTTCAGAGGCGCATTCGCAAGCATAAGCGTTTTCCTCTGCCACCGGAAGTTATAGAGCTACTGGAATGCAATTTAATAAGCGCGGATGATTCTATAGATCTAGATGAATTAGAAGAGGAAGAATGCCTTGAACATATGTTTAACACAGACGTTGCAGAGGAAGAAATAGCTGATTTTTATACAGATATGTAATTATGAGCGTGATCTACTATGAAAATTATCTTATTATAAAGTTAAACAAAATTATATTAAAGTTCCATCTTATAACTAGCTATAATGAATATAATAAAAAAAAAATAAAATGGGCATTGATGGTGCCACGCCCACATTTGCAGAAAAAAATTATTAAGGTGTGAATAGCATAGGAAAAAAACAGAACCAAAATATCTTGCGTGGTTCCCGAGAAATGCCAATTTTCATCCGGGAATTCGAATATTTACCGATTGTTCGTATGGGAGCTATATGATATAGTTAACCGATGTCGATGATATTTTGCAACAATATTAGAACTATGAAAACTTGCTTAACTGCCAGATTTGAACCTTATATATTAGAAAACAAAAAAAATACAAAACATATTTTTTGAAAAAGGGGCGGTGACACGCCCACTTTATAAAAAACGATTTCCTGTGGTTCTTAAAACCCCAACGCAAAAAACCAAATCGAAATATCTCGCTTGGTTCCCGAGCTATTAATTAATGCCAGTTTTTTGGCAAAATGCCCCATAGTGGTGTGGTAGGAAATATAGAAAGAACCATTTAGAGTAAAAATAGCTCAAAAAACAAAGGACTTTTCGTTGAAGTGCTTTAACAGTAAGGCTCTCTGTAAGTATTTGTAGCTGTCCGGTATTGCACGGGCACCGCAAAATTAACAAAGCGCATTCCGAGGGCTTCTCTGTGCGTTTTGGTTATTCTTGCACGTGCCCTGCAACTCTTTCAGTTTTATTGTTTCTCTTGGCCATAGAACGTGTTCCGAGCGCTTTTTGCATGTTTTGTGGCTATCCAGCATCGCCCGGGCACCACAAAGTTCAACTAAACGATGTGCGTGGGCCTGCTCAGCAAAGGTTGCCGAAATACTCTCTGCGTCTCGGTATTTTATAAATTTTTAATGTTAAATGACTCTGGACAGGACTGAGTTTTTACCCGAGTCTTAGATCTCTTCTTTACAAAACTATATTTTATTCAAATTAATTTTAATTTTATATCAGCAGCTGCTGACAGTTCGGAAAATGCATTATAAATATGGAAATCGGTCATCCGTTAAAACGAAGCAGCTGATTCATCTCGAATGGTTCTACTATACGTTGGCGCTTTCTTCTCGTTGAAGCCTCAGAAATTTCCGACCACGACAAGCACTCCTATCCATATGTAAATTGAAATTGTACAACTGAACCTAAGTACTTGCTATACCTAAGTATTTGCTTCAAAAATAAACATTGGATTTCTTAAGCTTACTTTACTCGACTAAGTTCTACTAAATAGATCAAGCTCTAAGTTTTTCTGCATTTGTGCCCTTTTCTGTGCACCTAAGTTCAAAGACGAGTCTCTTGCCTACGCTCAACGTGTGCGGTCGACGTTCAATCATAGTCATCTGATTATCTTTTCTCTCTCTTCGTTAAAACGTACGGTACTATAGCTAAAAATAGCTCGCCTTATCAGTATTCTTGCTTTGCTAAGACCAAAAAACAATCATAAAGCGTCGTAAATATCCATCTGGCGGTGCTGATGCACCTGCCAGCTATATAATGCCTCGCATTAAAAAGAATTCACCGAGCAACGATTCTCTTAACAATCACACAAACTATTATCGTCCGCTCCAGACCATAGAGAATGAGTTTACCACCAGTAATATTGAAAATGAACCAGAGGCTGCGGTTAGTGTTAAATCGCCACCAATAACTATAATCAAGCAAACATCAAAGTTTGTCCACGATCTTCTTGCTAATTATCAAATCAGTGAATATTATATATAATAATATATATATAAAAACAATTTTAATTGGAGACAAAGTTTACGTAAATTCTGAAGCAGACATCAATCTTACATGCAATAAACTGAAGGAGAACAATTGTGAATTCTTTTCCTATGAAACCAAAAACAACAGGCCATACAAGGCAGTACTTTCTGGATTGGACAAACAGCCCAGTAAAGATATCAAAGACATGCTTCTAAGCCTTGGCCTCAGCTGCACGGACGTTAAACTCATTGAAAAAACCACAAGGAACGGTTACAAGCTTATACTGTATATAGTGTACTTTTCTCCCAAAAGCATTACCATAAAACAATTACGGGATGACTATTCGCACATAAACCACACCAAAGTTCGTTGGGAATACAAAACTAGGGTACATAATAAATGAACGCAATGTTACAATTGCCAACTCTATGGACATGGAGCCAACCAATGCGAAATCAGAACATCATGCGCGCATTTTGCTGGAAATCACAAAACCATTAATTGCCCAGACAAGACAGCCGTAACTTGTGCAAACTGCAAAGGAAAACACCTCTCCACTGATGTCAACTGCCTACCAGTCGCTCTTGCTGAAGCGATCAAAACATGGCAAAACAAACTCCAACAATGTCAACAAACTATACAATTATGCTCCCCCACCAATTCCAAGAGCAAACGCCCTACAAATCACTAATAATAATGTGCCTCCAAATAGATCTCTAAGCTACAGCCAGGTCATCACGAACGGCCTCAACCAGCAATCAAATCCTGATCTCTTCACTCTTGAAGAAATTACTGCTCTCACTAGAGAACTCATCAGCAAACTCAGTGGCTGCAAAACTAAAAATGACCAATTCAATGTTATCACTGAGCGAGCTTTAAAATATGTGTACTAATAGCTCGTCTAACCATCTTAATATTATGGCATGGAACACGCGTGCCGTTTACAATAAACGTTTGGAATTAATTGACTTCTTAAATTGCAATCAAATTCATATATGCCTTGTCAGCGAAACATGGCTGACGCAAAATAGCAGATTCTATATTCCCGATTACCATGTCTATAAAAACGATCGACTTACAAATAGAGGTGGAGGTGTTGCAATTATAGTCAAAAAATCGATTAAGCACTCACAGATTCAGAGCATCGCTACGCATTTAATTGAAAATACTGGAATCGAGGTTAGTTTAGACGCCCAAACATCCATCAAAATTTATGCGGTATACTTTCCTGGCACAACAGCTAAATGCCTGAAAAGCCAATGCAACACTCAAAATGATAATAGACATACTAAAGTCATGTTCAAAGCCGATCTACTAAAGTTCTCTCGTATTAATGGCCACTATATTGTAGGGGGGGACCTAAGTTGCAGGAACAGACTTTGGCACTGCTCCAGAGCAAACTCTTTTGGAAATACCCTTTATGATTTATCGGGATTGGGAAAATTCACTATACTCCACCCCAATGATCCTACTTACATACCTCCAAGCTATAAAGGAAAACCATCCATCCTTGATCTTTTTCTGACTAACCAACCCAGAAAGCTTTCTCATCCTAACGTACACAATAACCGCTCTTCTGATCACCTGCCCACTATCTGCGAATTAGCTATTGATACAAACGCTGAGTTTGTTCAAACTTACCTGCAATATTCTAGGTCAAACTGGGAAAAGTTTAATCTTATTCTTGGTAAATCTATTGAGCCCGATTTAAACGCTTCCAAAAACTTGGACCCCAATCGTGAAATTATGACTGACCAAATCACACAAAAAATTAACCAGGCACTCCCAGGAAACAAGTTAAGATACAAACACGAAAACTTCCAGCTAGAATTATTATTATTATTATATTGGGGATGACTACACTGCGACCAAGCTGATCTATTGTGCCCCCTTCTTGGCTTATAGCTCTTCCATCAAGCCCAAGTGTTGTACAAAAGCAAGTACCTTTGTTGGGTCGATGGTTTCTAAATCGCTGAATTCCACAATATGTTTTCCTAGAAAACTACTTCTTTTCCTCACTAAGGCTACGCATTCTGCTATGATGTGCAAGGAGGATTCTCCTTCCATTTCACAGAATCTGCAAGTTTCGCTGCTGACTTTACCTAGCTTTGCTAGGTGACCTCTTAGTCTACACTGTCCCGTCAAAAGACCGGTGAGTATCCTGAGTCTATTTTTGCCCATCGATATTACTTGCTTAAACCGTTTGAGGTTATAGCCACCCAAGAGAAGTTTTGCTTGTCTGAGTCCTGGTGTCCCTGCCCAGCACGTTCTTCGCAAAAATCTCTCTTCGTTCCTAAGCTCTTGCCGTATTGTGCTTCTTCCTATACCACAATACGGCTCAGGTCCTATGAGGGGTGTCGCTGCCCCCATTCTTGCTTGCTTGTCTGCCTCTACGTTCCCCGCTATGTTGACATGTCCCGGGACCCATCTTAGGGCAAGCCTATTTTGTGATCCCAGAGTGTCTAGCTTGGTTCGTACCTCATGAACTATCTTTGACCTAATTTCGGTCTTACTAAGTGCCATTATTGCTGCTTGGCTATCGGATAAGATGGCTATGTCTCTATTCCGATAGTTACGCTTTAAATTAACGTCCACACACCTCCCTATTGCACATACCTCAGCTTGGAATATGCTGGTGTGCATACCTAGGGCCTCGTGGTAAGTTAGCCGAGGGCCCATCACACCAAGACCGGAGCCTTGATGCGTTAGGGATCCATCGGTGTACCATTTTATGGTGTGTGGCTTCATGTTGTGGACCTCTTCTAAAGATGTCCACTCCTTTTTGTTACAGAGGTGAACTTGAAACTTTTGCTCGAACATATGTTCGGCTTTCATTTCGTCCCTTGGCTGTGCCAGTAGGGGAAGTTCACACGACAGCATGTCTGCCTCTACTCGACTAAGAATGTGTCCTCTCCCAACTCCTTCAACGGACATTCTTAAAAGCGTTGCTTTTTGTTGCAGCCTATTTGTGTGATGGAGTGGTGTTAACTCCAATAGAACCTCAAGCGCGGATGTGGGACAGGTCCTCATCGCTCCTGTGATTCCTACACATGCCATTCTTTGTAGCTTCTGAAGCTGCTTCTGCACAGTGATTTGTTGTGCCTTATCCCCCCATGCAATCGCTCCGTACGTGAGCATGGGTCTTACTACCATGAGGTATAGCAATCTTATTATGTTTGGTGATGTTCCCCATGATTTCCCGGCTATGTTACGACACGCATACAGCGCTCTGCAGCACTTTGCAATCGTATTTTGAACATGGGTGCCAAAGTTTAATTTGCTGTCGAAAGTGACCCCAAGGTATTTGACTTCCTTGCTTGTTTCTATTGGGCTCCCCGCGAGTCTAATCTCCCTCATCCTTTGTAGCTTGTATCTTCTTCCAGCTAGAATAACTGATATCATTGTAACTAGAAACGCTGCTCAGAGGCAATGGATCAGAACAAAGCTGCCAATCTATAAAGCTAGATTAAACCACTTAAATAAAGTGATAAAGCAAGAACTATTTAATTATAACAATACTATCTGGAGCGAAAAACTGTCGAAGCTTGACCATAACTCAAAACCTCTTTGGAAACTCACAAAAGTAATCAAAAACAAGAAGCCATACATTCCCTGCATCAATCATGAAGACAAAAATTATACCACTAGTCTAGAAAAAACTAACATTCTAGCTGACATTTTCGAGTCTAAACACCTCATTACAAATACTCTCTCCAATACCGCTACCACAATGCTAGTGCAAAACTCACTTTCTGAACTTACGTCTCAGGGTCCTTTCTCATGTGAGTCCCCCTTTTCAACTAGTGAAGTTCACACTATTATCAAGTCACTGAAAAACAAAAAATCGCCCGGGCTAGACCAACTACCTAACATTTGTCTCAAAAATTTGCCAGCAAGTGCACTAGAATTTCTAACATTGCTTTATAATAACTGCTTGAAAATCGGATACTTTCCACTCGCATGGAAAACTGCGAAAATCATACCAATTGCTAAGCCAGGTAGGCCTCCAAACTCTCCCTTGAGCTATCGTACGATTAGTCTCCTATGTGGCTTATCAAAAATATTCGAGCGTTTGATCAAGATCAAACTAAACTCCCACCTGGAAGAAAATAATATTCTACCACCAATGCAATATGGTTTCAGGGAGCTCTACAACTGCATGTTTCCTCTGGACAAATTGACAAACTTCGTCAAGGCAAAGCTCGCGATAAAACAGTCCGTCGGATTGGTAACCTTAGATGTTGAAGCTGCATTTGACACGGTGTGGCATGATGGTCTAATCCACAAACTAACTGCCTGTAACACTCCAACTCCACTCCAAAGCTATATTTTTTACCAAAAAACGAAAGTTGTAAGGTAGCTTTTTCTAAGGCTGAGGTAGATCAGTCTCTCCAGGGCCACCCTACAAGAAATTTGAATTGTGCCGGGACTGTTGGATTGTGGATATGGGTAAAAACGACGTGTTTAAAAAAAGAAGCGGGTAGCATATGAGTGTGGTAGTTTCCCTTCGTCTGTTCCGGCTCGAATGCTCCTGGTATTAACCAAAGGCCGCACCGAGTTCGAAGACAGGCAAGCGTCGTTTGAGAACACGTGGGCTGACGCGGTATAAACCAAGCGACCAGCCAACGGAATCCCAAACGGTGGGCGACCACACGCACTTTTCGCACTCGTACAGTTCCTAACAGATTTCTACAATTACGACCCACACGTCATTTTCCACTTTCATTATAATTGTGTTTCTCTTTATTCTTAAAAAGTTTGTCCCTACTCCCATGCCTATTCGCACCAGACCAAAGTCATAGGAATTTGAACAAAACCTCGCAGCCTCGCTTACCCTGGCCCCTCGTGTGTGTGTATGTGGGTTTGCTCCTGCTCCTTGTCTCCTCGTGTGTTGTTTTGTTTGCTCCTGATCCTTGTGCTTGGTCCTCGTGGTTTCCACTGCGCCCTCGGGTGAGTTACATTGTCGCCGTAGCGATCGCGACTTTACTTCTTCGAGCTCTCTCCGTGACTGCCTTCCGCGTTTTCTCGTCAGGGCGATCGTGGCCCTTCGCTGCTGAACCCTTTCCATGCTGCGTTTATCGGCGTCGCTGCCCACGCTTCGGCTTGTGCCAGGCTTGGTTCTTGTTCTAGCTGCTGCCATGCGCCGTTGGCTCGCGTCGTTGCTCTCTCTCTCTTCGTCGCTTCTGTTTCTGGCTCGTGCTGTCGTTGCTCTGCTGCCGACGTTGCTTGGCTCGTGCCAGGTCTCTGCTGCCGTCGTTCTGCTGCCGTTGCCTTGCTTGTGCGAGGTCTCTGCTGCAGTTGCTCTGCTGCCGTTGCTTTAATACCTAAACCCCTTAACCCTAGAAGAATGTAACACTTAAAAACTAGAAAACTAAGCAAAAATATATACAGTCGTCTTCATGACTCTTAAATGCTATAAAATAATGACTTAAATCCATATTTAAACAATAAGTAGAACTATATATACCGTAGTCTTCGTGACTAAAAATGTGACTCGTCACACCCCACCCCTTACTTCCCGGGGCGAAAACGAATGGACACGCCACCCGCTGGTGCGATGGTAACGCGAAACATACCCTCGGGCAGCTCCATGGCGAATCGTCGTCTCCATCTGCCTTGCTGCTGGCTACCGGTTATCATACCTAACAACGCCAGAGGGATGAGTCGGAGTGGGGTATCCGCTCGCCATTCTATAGGTGCGATAACCCATTTGTCCTCCTCCTGCAACACCTCCGCCGTCAGGGCTTTGAGGTCTATGTCCGGTCCCAGCATGTTTTGGATATCGCTGCTTCCAAAAGACAAATCTAGTTCTGTGTGGTCGTTTCGCGTTGGTGGTTCGTCGATCAGTGGGACTGCGCTACCCGGCGTCCCAGCTGTTTGGGCGGTCGACGCCCCTAGCTCGTCGCTAACCACTGCCACCCGGGCCAAGCTTTCTACTCCTTCTTCGAGCTCCGGCATCAGCCACGAATCTGGTTCTGGGAACATGCTGCATCGCACGAGTGTGTCCGGCCACAGCTCTGTGCTTGTGTCGTCGAACTGCGACAATCCTCGGGCTGCTTCTGCCTCGTTGCCCTCTTCCTCGAATCCCTCGAACCGGCGCTGATATTGGGGAACCCAGCCCCAATCATTTTGCCGCTCTACTGCCCACTGTCGCCGCGGTTCGTCTGGCTCGTCGTCCTCCTCGATGTGGTCGTCCATGGTGGTGCTAAGGGCTGTGGGGTATAAACGAGGTTATAACCCTGGGACTACAGAACAATAGTCTGGTGCGATATCGAAACTTTGAAATTATCCTAACGTGTAATACCACTAGCCAAATCTTATCAAATATGTTATACTATATATATTATACGCTTTGCGAGCGGCCCCTAGTTTACTTGTCTTTCCTGGTCGTTTGTTTGTGCTGGGTTGAGCGGATGCTCGTCGTCCTCGTTGTTGCGCTGTTCCTCGTCGTCCTGTTGCTGGAAGGCTTTCAAATCCGCTACTCCGGCGGAGCGTCGTTGGCCGGTCTTCGTGTGTCGAACTCTGACAATGTTAGGAGAAATGAACTTGATTACCTTATATGGGCCCTCGTAACGTGGGGCTAGCTTGGCTGCAAATCCGTCGTTAGCTTTTGATAGCACGTGTTGTTTTACCAATACCAAGTTACCGATGGTTGGTCTCCAATCGCGTCGTCGCAGGTTGTAATGACGGCCCTGTTCCGCCGAGGCTCGCTGTGTGTTATCCCTCGCTGCCTGGAATATATTGCCTAGCTGCTTCGCCCTGGTTTCGGGGTCGGTAGCAATTGTTGCCGATCTGGCGTTGAATTGGCGAAAGTCCATATACATGCGGGTTTCTCCATTTTTCTTGCCCACCAACACTATCGGGGCGCTGTGCGGGCTTTTGGAAGGCTCGATGCATCCATCTCTTAGCAACTCGTCCATTTGCGCGTGGATAATTGCCTGCAATGCTGGATTTCGCGGGTAGTATCGCTGTTTGATCGGGCGATCGTCGCGCATCACTATCACGAGCTCCGCGATGTTGGACACGCCGGTCATTCCGTCAAATTTTTCCAGTTCCTTTTCCAGAAATTCTTGTACCCATGGTGCTATTGGTTCGGCTGGGTTCGCACTTCCTTCTGCCGACGTTGCTTCTGTTATGCTGGCCAGTATCGCAAGCGATACTAGTTTCACCTCGGTCTTCTGGTCTTTGTATCCGCTGCGAAACGGGTTCCGCTGGGTGGCTCTCGGCCGTGCGGGGCCAAGAACGCCTCCCCAGGTCCTGTCTAGTGCTATTGGTGCCAATGACCCGCTAGTTATCTCGCCGTTGCAGGTGCCGGTATTGTCTCGAGTCTTGTCTGTCATGGCTGGCTCATCTGTGTCGGACGCCTCGCGGATGCGGGCGTTATCCTTGCTGGTCTTCGTTGCCTCTGCTGGATGTTTAGCAATCGCCTCGCGGATGCAGGCGTTGCCCTTGCTGGTCCTCGTTGCCTCTGCTGGTTGTTTGGCAATCGCCTCGCGGATGAACACGTTGCCCTTGCTGGTCCTCGTTGGGGCAATAGCTTGTTGCGTCGCCTGCTGATCTACCTCACTTTCCCTGGGATCGCCATTGTCTGAGTTCCGGCTGATGGTGTTCTCGGGTCTTAAGTTGGCCGAGCGATGATTCTCCGCCACTTTGGGTCTGCTCAATGGGATTAATAAATCACCTACCTGTAGCTTGGCATCTATGGCGCCAAAGAAATCCAGGCCGAGCAGCACATCGTCGAGCGCCGATGATAATACTAGCATCAGAATGCTAGCCCGGGATTGACCGAGTTGTACGTCTGCTTGAATTGCTCGTGCTATCTCCATCCTGGTCCCATTTGCCAAAGCTACTATTGTTCTCACTGTTCTTCTGTTAGCCGGCGTCTCAATGAGTTGAGCCCTCCGCTCGCTGAGGAAACTACGCGTGGCCCCCGTGTCCAGCGTAGCTACCATTACCTCATCCTCGATACTTGTCTCGGCGACAAGCCGGCAATCCCGTGGGCGGATGACACCCGCTAGTCCCAGGACTCGCTCGTCTGCCCTCCCATCTGTCCTGTGTTCGATGAGGGGCGTATCCCGTATTCTTGGCCTGGCAGCAGTCGATGGTCCTCACTCCTCGAAGGCCATAAGTCCAGCAGAATAGAATGCGAGTTCCACGACATTCTCTGGCGAAGTGTCCTTGTACTCCGCAGTTGCGGCACGCAGTGCGCGTGTCCACCGGTTGCTCGTTGTTAGCATTGTTTTGCTTGCCTCGATTGTCTCCCTCGTTCGGGACCACTGTTGTCTGCGATGTTGCCCACTGGGCGTCAAACTTGGGGTTCGTTGCTCCGGTTTCTCGCTTTAGCCCGGTTGCGGATCCAGTCTTGTTCCTAGCCTGACGTTGCCGCTCTCGTTCCCGGGTGACTTCGAAGTTTATCACCAGCTACGTTAGTTGCTTGAAGGTGCGGAAGTCCATGCGTCGCACGTATAACTGGTATTCTGGCAGCAGATTTTCATACACTCGCTCTAGTTCCTGTGCTTCCGAGTACCCTGCGCGGTTCATCATGAGGCGGATGTCCACGAGATACTGCTTGTTTCCCTCATTTTGCCTCTGGTAGCGCATCCTGATCTCGTCCTCCAGTCTCTGGTAGTACCTCGGGGGTAGGAAGAAATCCAAGAATTCCCTACGGAACACGCTCCATGGCTCACCCTGCAGGTGACTCGTATGGAACCAGTCCTCGGCGGTACCCTTCAGCAGTTCTGGTACCCCTTGGGCCAAGCTTCGGGTATCGACTCGGTGTGATACTGCTTGTTCCTCCAAAAGCTCGATGAATCGCAAGGGGTCGGTAGCGCCGTCAAAAGTGACGCCCCAGCGTTGCATACGCTCTACGCTCCTGACTGCAGAAACGTCGCGTTGATGTTGAAGCATGCCCTTTTCGCTTGCTCTTGACACGCGCTGCTGTTGGCCAGGCATCGGTATGCTTAGGTATTGCTTACCTAAGCTAGCTCTGTGTCCTGGTGTGAGTTCCTCTGCTTGGTCTTCATTTCCACTCATAGAAGGCGACAGGCTTCGCGATCGCTGTTGGGCTTCCACCTTGGTATCAGGAGTCCGTGCTCTTCCAAAAGTAGTCTCGAGTTCCTCCAACCGTGCCTGGATGGTTGTCGAGTGGCCCCCGCGGCTCACAAAGGCAGACATGCGACCTCGGAGTTCTTCCACGGTGCCCTCACGTTCGAAACCGAACTCGTCAGCAAAAGTTTCCAGCTCTGCCTTGCGCCGGTACGAAATCCACGCCACTCCAACCATGCTGCTCTACGTAGCCTGCTTCGTGTCCTGAATCCTGTGCTTGGTTGTATACTAGAGTATCCTGTGCCTTGTCCTGGTTTGCTAGTATCCTTGTTGTATACTAGTATCCTTGTTGTATACTAGTATCCTTGTTGAATACTAGTATCCTTGTTGTATACTAGTATCCTGTGCCTTGTCATGGTTTGCTAGTATTCTTGTTGTATACTAGTATCCTTGTTGTATACTAGTATCCTGTGCCTTGTCCTGGTTTGCTAGTATCCTTGTTGTATACTAGTATCCTGTGCCTTGTCCTGGTTTGCTAGTATCCTTCTTAATAAATTCCCTGAGAAAATATTTATTACCCGATGTTTACTGCTCGATGACTCTGGTTCGACTCTCCCCTAGTTGTGTTGTGCAGCCCAATTGATGGAATTTTTTTTTTTTTTTTTTTTTTTAGTGCTGAACGATCGTAGCCGCGGGTGCACGAGCGCTGCGCTGCTCTGCTCGCCTCTCTCTCGTTTGACATTTGTAGGTGCGATACCCACAAAACCTCTCTCCCGCTCGTTTTCTCTGCTCCTCGTCGTAGCTCTGAGATGTGTACCCTGTAGACTCTGTGACCCTAAGAAACTACCTCGTGTCTGCTCACGCCTGCATTCCTCCACCCTGTACCTGTAAAAAGCTTGTAAAGCTGCGCATGTTCTAGAACATGCCGGCACCAGCGTGCAAAAAGAAAAGCATAGCAAGTTTTCAAGCAATGCCTCCCAAACTGTAACCACGTGTTATTTTGTGTACGCTTCTGGAAAACTTGTTTGCGAAAAAAACCATGCCGGCACCAGCGTGCAAAATAAAACTTTGCCCAATGGCTTTCAAACTGTGCTCATGTGTTTTTGACTACCCCAGTGTATGCAAAACTGTGCCCACGCGACGGCGCTCGAAACAATGTGCATGTGACCAACAAACCCTAAAACTCGACCAACAGCCAAAAATGCGCACTCTGTACGTAACTGCGCAGTATTCGAGAACTGTACCCAGGAGCCAGCGTGTGCAGCTGCATAACCAAACAATTTCAACAGCCAAACCTAACGGCGTTTCTCGAACCGTTATAAAATATTAGTGCGCATATACATAAATATATGTGCCTTTCGCGACCACGCTCTGTCGCCATCCCAGTCGGACCGCGACTTATTGCCGTTATACGGGCACCCCTGTAGGATCACCACTGCTGAAATCCCTAATGCAAAATCACCACACTTTTCCTCACTCTAGCTTTTTACACTATTTCGACGTAACCTTCCAAAAATCTAGTAAAACCAACAATCCCAGAGTCCCTGCTCGGGCGCCACCTGTAAGGTAGCTTTTTCTAAGGCTGAGGTAGATCAGTCTCTCCAGGGCCACCCTACAAGAAATTTGTATTGTGCCGGGACTGTTGGATTGTGGATATGGGTAAAAACGCCGTGTTTAAAAAAAGAAGCGGGTAGCATATGAGTGTGGTAGTTTCCCTTCGTCTGTTCCGGCTCGAATGCTCCTGGTATTAACCAAAGGCCGCACCGAGTTCGAAGACAGGCAAGCGTCGTTTGAGAACACGTGGGCTGACGCGGTATAAACCAAGCGACCAGCCAACGGAATCCCAAACGGTGGGCGACCACACGCACTTTTCGCACTCGTACAGTTCCTAACAGATTTCTACAATTACGACCCACACGTCATTTTCCACTTTCATTATAATTGTGTTTCTCTTTATTCTTAAAAAGTTTGTCCCTACTCCCCTGCCTATTCGCACCAGACCATAGTCATAGGAATTTGAACAAAACCTCGCAGCCTCGCTTACCCTGGCCCCTCGTGTGTGTGAATGTGGGTTTGCTCCTGCTCCTTGTCTCCTCGTGTGTTGTTTTGCGTGCTCCTGATCCTTGTGCTTGGTCCTCGTGGTTTCCACTGCGCCCTCGGGTGAGTTACATTGTCGCCGTAGCGATCGCGACTTTACTTCTTCGAGCTCTCTCCGTGACTGCCTTCCGCGTTTTCTCGTCAGGGCGTTCGTGGCCCTTCGCTGCTGAACCCTTTCCATGCTGCGTTTATCGGCGTCGCTGCCCACGCTTCGGCTCGTGCCAGGCTTGGTTCTTGTTCTAGCTGCTGCCATGCGCCGTTGGCTCGCGTCGTTGCCTTCTCTCTCTTCGTTGCTTCTCTTTCTGGCTCGTGCTGTCGTTTCTCTGCTGCCGACGTTGCTTGGCTCGTGCCAGGTCTCTGCTGCCGTCGTTCTGCTGCCGTTGCCTTGCTTGTGCCAGGTCTCTGCTGCCGTTGCTCTGCTGCCGTTGCTCTGCTGCCGTTGCTTTAATACCTAAACCCCTTAACCCTAGAAGAATGTAACACTTTAAAACTAGAAAACTAAGCAAAAATATATACAGTCGTCTTCATGACTCTTAAATGCTATAAAATAATGACTTAAATCCCTATTTAAACAATAAGTAGAACTATATATACCGTAGTCTTCGTGACTAAAAATGTGACTCGTCACAAAGTCTTGTTTTCTACCTACTACAGATCTCGAACTAAACGGCATAAAAATCTCTTGGGAAGAATCTGTTAAATAGCTAGGAATTATTTTAGACAAAAAACTGCTATTTAGTGGCCATATAAGTAATACAATTGACAAAATTAACAAGACTATTCGTATACTATATCCTTTTATAAACCGAAATTCTAAACTCTCAATCAAAAACAAGCTAATAATTTATAAATCTATAATCTTACCTATGATTATGTACGGAGCAGAAATATGGAATACCTCAGCGAAAACCCCTTTAAGTAAACTTCAAGTTGCACAACCAGAACCATATCCCTGCATGAAATAGCCAATGTCAAAACGATTAATGACCTCATTTCTCGCGCAACCACTAAGTTTACAATTACAAAATCTTTTTTTGCCCAAGATATGGGTTGACAGGTACTTGTCCTACTATTCTTTTTATAGTTATCCCACAAGTGCCGGCTTTTATAGTATTAAATTAGTATTAAGTCTCATTGAAAGGTTTTTGTCCATTTTCCTTTGACATACAAAATCCAAACTAAATTAAAATAAATTAATAATAAATAATGATATCCCAGCTGCAAAGACCAAAAAAAAAAAACAAATAATAAGTCTTAACTCTGTAAATTTAAATAAGCTAGCTTTAAGCAAAACATAATTATATTGGAAATAAAGCACAAATTGAAATGAAATGAAATGAAGATGAGCATAAGTGAAAACGCAAAGTTATAAGAAGCGCCTATATAGAAACTACAAAATTTAAAATTGCCTCATCACAAATTCAAAGGAAGAGCAGCTGATTGCCTTGACAAAAAATAAAAACGCAATAGTTTTTAAGGTTTTGCACAAACCAGCAACTATCAGCACCTAAACGTTGTTTTTACAACCTCAAAAGATTGACATATAAAATGATAGCGCAAACAATGAAGGCATTGGAGAGTAACACAACTATATTAGCCCATTTCCACTGCTCCGTTTCCGTAAATTTTAACAGTCAGTTACGAAATCTGTTTCCATTGTTACTCTGTGACTGAACCATACACGTGCAGCAAAATTTATTATTGTAAATTTATAGTGCATTATTGTCAGTTTTATTGACATACATACATGCATTGTTTATAAGCTGTTTTGCTTGTAATGAAAGAGCAATATAATTTAATTAAAACATCGGCCACGAAGCGAGCACTTTAATTTATAAAAACTAAATAAATCGAAATTGCATTTTGAAGATATGTCCACCATAGATGCCTTTCGGATTTGCAGCCTTAATGCTTATACAAAGCTTAACAAATTCCACAAAATGAAATTTATAAATTTTTTCCTTAACGCTCTATTCACCAATAACAATGTTTCTTTTATCGAACTACTCATGTCAGCAAGGGATTTTTCCATTTTAAGGTCCGTATCCAGCACAATACAAAGTTCCTGGCAGGAATTAGTGGTATATTTTGGAAGCGTGGGCACAAGATTTTAAAGTGTGACCATAATCCACTAATTTATGGTAAAAATATGTAATTTTGGCTTATAAAGCTAAGGCGGTACATGGTCACACATATTTTTGATTATTTATATATTTAATGACATATTAATATGTTAACTTACCATCTTTATTCAACTCAGAGCCTATATTTGTTCCCATGCCTAATCCAAAAAGGAACACTCCAATTCAGTGATATTTTCAGCTGACGTCGACGGAAAGTCATCCAAATTTTTGGGGTTTCTTCATTACCAATTTTGGCACTAAATTTGGCGGCTCTAGCTCAAAAGCTGTGGAAAATATAGGCGTTTTTGATTTCAAAATGCAGGGGGCTGGAGAACGGGGGGGCCGTGGCTGCAAACTTTGACGCAGTTTTTGGGGATCGTTAACAGTTATCTTCTTACTAAATTTGGTGACTCTAGCTTTAACACTTTGGCAAATACACGCATTCCCGTTTTTAGTGAAGCGTTGGGCAGTATGGATTGGCGTGACATCCAAAGTTTTTATGCATCTTTTTTTTTTTGAGGTTGTTATCACCTATCTTGGCACAAAATTTGGTGGCTTTAGCTAAAAAATTGTAAAAGATATAAGCATATCTGTTTTTAAACTGCAGGGGGGCTGTAGGTGGAATGGGTGAGTGGGGCTCCAAAACATTAATGCAGTTTTTGGAGGGTCATTACCAGTTATCTACCTACCAAATTTTGAGACTCTAGCTGAAACGCTATGGAAGATACACGCATTATCGTTTTTAGCGAAGCGTTGGGGCTGTTGGGGGCGGCTAGGGCAGTATGGATGGGAGTGGCATCCAAAGTTTTTTTAAATTTGGTTGGGGATCGTCAACACCTAATCTGGCAACAAACTTGGTGGCTCTAGCTCAAAAACTGTAGAAGGTATAGGCATTTTTGGTTTAAGATTGCGAGGGGGCTGCGGCCGGAATGGGTGGGGGTGGCTCCAAAATTTTTGATCCAGTTTTTTGGAGGTTGCTAGTAGCTATCTTCTCCCTAAATTTGGTTCTAGCTGTAAGCGCTTGCGAAATAGCTGGATCTATCGATTTTGCGTTATCGAGTGTATCGATTTGCCAGCCCTCTAGTTATCGTAGAACCCCAATCTTAAAACTTTAATTTACTATGCCATAGATAAAGAGATTTGCACAGTTGCAAGTCTTTAGCTTGAAGGGTGTGGAAAAAAATTGCGTTCATACGGACGGACAGACGGACAGACACCATGACGGACATTGCGCAAACCCAATAAACTCTTTACCTTCGGTATCGAGTATAAAAAGCTATTTAAAATATAATACAAAATTGCGCTTACCTTTTCAACCATCAACAAGCTGATTAGTGGCTTTTTCGATGCAACATCGCGATGTGTTATCGTATAAGTGTTCAAATGAACTAGTTCTCTTCAGTTATTTTCAGTTAATATTTACGGTCAGTCTTACTTCAGTTAATTCCTTATGGGAGAATACATGAAAATTAAACCTCAGTTACTGTTAACTTACTTTTAACAGATTAGCTGAGCAGTGGAAATAGGCTTTAAGCAACAAGAATCCATACTTATAGAGGGTTTAAACAGCTAAATTCAAACCAACTTAACATTTCTGGAACCTGGCGATTTTACTCTCGGGGGACTGCCGTTTGTTGCTTCTTGAATTGTGGGCGAATTCGATGTCATTCGGCACAAGGCATACTTAACATACTTACTGCGCGCAGTAGCTTCTGAAATCGTCAGCGATCGCGCTCACACCCACAGTACGGCTGGGCTGGCTGTGCTACGGCAGCTCATGTCGTAGCGAAACCAGCATGCCGAATGACATCGAATTCGCCCACAATTCACGAAGCAACAAACGGCAGTCCCCCGAGAGAGTAAAATCGCCAGGTTCCAGATATGTTAAGTTGGTTGGAATTTAGCTGTTTGAACCCTCTATAAGTATGGATTCTTGTTGCTATAACTTCAACAAAACTTAAAAAAACTTTCACCAAATACACAAAAAATGTTAAATCGATTTTTAGATCTGAGAATCAATCAAATTATCAATATCTACATTGAAAGAAAATACCTTCAAGTTTAAAATGCATTTTGATAAATAAAAATCGGAACACTACAGTAAACGTTTGCAATGCATTTCTTTCAGCCTATTAAACCTTCCAATAAAAAAAGTCTGTACTGTTTCGTTTGCATAACAAATTCAATTAAATCTCATTTATTTCAGTTTGGTTTTTTTCTGTATTTTTTTTACAATTTATTAAGCTAAAGTGTGAAAAATTTCGCTTTTATATTAATTTATTATTTGTTTGCCCTTTCGATTAAATTGTATTTTTTTATTATTATATATGTATACATAATTTTTTTTTTGTAAATTTTGTGGTTTTGTTTTTCTATAAAATTATACATTAATGTAAAATATGCAAATTGTTGAGAACTTAAAAAGCATTAATTATTTATATTTAATAATAATGAAAATGATTAACTTTGGTTTGTTGTTATGCGCTTTCGGGCATTATTGGAGTTGTGTTTAATATCAAATTTGTATGATCAGTTTTGCTTCGCGGTTTAAAATTCATATATCTATATTTTTACATTTAAATGTTATTGTGCAGTTTGATGTTGTTTTATTTACTTTATTGGTTGTGTTCTTTTGATTTACAATGTAAGTTAGCTCTAATTTTTTTTGCGTAACAAACTAATTCAGGCGTTTTTGTGTAGTACTTTGAAATACATATATTTAAAATTTTTTCTTTTATAATATGTATATCTAGTATATATGCTTTTATAAAAACAAATTATGTTTGTGTTGCTGTTGTGTGTATTTTTGGATTCTATAAAAGGCATTATGCATTTAAAATTGTTGTCGCATTAAATTTTACTTTATATAATGTTATATTCATATACACAAATAACATTAGCCAAAAAATTCAGAATTTTTTATGTTTAAGAGATAGGACAAGTATATAACAATGGAGCAGAGCTCTGGGATTTCAGAACTCTTTCCAGGAGCTCCATAGGACGTCGAGGGCGTTTTTTCAATGGGGTAAAACGGAGGTATATCAATTTCATTGTTAAGTTTTTATTAATATCATCATAAGAAGGAATCCTGAACTGAAATTTTTTATGTCAAAAATGCGTCGAAAAGTGTAAGTCAATACCTTTTTATCGCGCTATACACAATTCCATTCGGATCAGTCGTTCTTATGCTATGATAACAAATATGTGAAATTCCCTCAAACAAAATGTGTTTTTTTATTACATTTTATCTATGTATTTGCCTTATCAGATTGTTTTTATCACCCGAATTTTCATTTTTTTTATTCATGAATCTTCTAGAAGAGACCTTCTAGTATATTTGGGTATAGATATGTCTTCTGTGGAATAAATTAAACCAAAGATATGATAATTAATATGAGATATGTAGTACATTTTTTGGTTTTTTCACCAAAATCAATTCTATTAAGTATTATCAAAAATTTGATATTAAAGTGTGGCTAAAATTTTATTTTTATTATTAATTAAATATCCCAACAATGTAAAATATTTCATCATCCCAAAACATGCGGACAAATAGTCACTTTTACGAAGAGCAGCAGCTTTAAACACTCTAGTTTCCATTGTTGATGTCTTGAACCCAATAGTTCTGGAGATCATTCAGATCATCAGATTTAAGATATGTGGCTGAGCAGTATCAGGAATATATATAATGGAGCGGCGGCATCATCAGAATTACGATCCTCATCCTCAAATTTTTATTCATCATAGATAGCATCTGCATTGACAGGTGGAACCGGAATGGGATCATCGTTCGAGCGGGGCACCGGTGTAGCCGAACCGACAGTTGGATAAACTATTGTTTCTATTTTGACTTGAGAAACCAAATACAATTGTTAAGCAAATATAACAATCGGTCTGATGATTCACTGGATCTCTCCATATAATTGGAGCTTTGAAGGTGTAAGAAGAATAAGCTCAATTATTGACAAATATATTTTGCGTATTCTATTGGTAATCCAAATTTTTTTTGATTTTTTTTTTTTTTGATAATTCTTAACAGATTGAATTTTAGTGAAAAGACCAAAACTATCTCATATTTATTATCATATTTTTGGTTTTATTTATTACACAGAACACATATCTATTACCAAATATTCTAGAAATACTCTTTTAAAAGAATCATGAATAAACGAAGAATGAATTTTCGGGTAATAAAAACAATCTGATAAGGAAAAATCATTGTGATTAATGTTAAAAAACCACATTTTGTTTGACGGAATTGCACATATTTGTTATCAAAAGAATGAAATTATGTATAGCGCGATTAAAAGCCTTGACTTCCTCTTTTCGGCGCATATTTGAAATAAAAAATTTTAGTTCAGGATTACTTCTTATGTTGATATTAATAAAACCTAAACACTGAAATCGAGATACTTTCTGTTTTACACAATTAAAAAAACGCCCCGGCGGAGCTCCTGGAAAGAGTTATGAAAACTCCGAACTCCGCTCTATCTTTCTATACTAGACCCATTTCTAAAACATTACCATTGTTGGTTAGTGTAATAGACATTATATTTATATATGCAAACATAAAGGTTATACAGCTGCGAACGCATTAACAGTTTTGCAGTGGTAGTCCGACTTAAAAACTGCGAAATCAAATAATCAGTCTACCTAATAAACTTTATATGGTATTGTAAACTGATGGGTTTTAAAATAGAGGCATGTAATGGATCTGTTTGTGTATCGACAAAGCAACACTGAACTTGTGTTTTGTAATACATTATGAGGAACTGTACAAGTTTCGTAAGCGGCTGTCTATCATGAGTGATCGTTATTATATTGTAGTATGTTTTACTGCTGTATTTCATATATGTATATATATTACATTAAGACCGAGTGCTAAGACAGGATGGTATTCAAACATGATAATAACATAGGTATATTGTTGTTTCCACCTGAGAAGATTGACCGGATTCGATGCTTAGATTATTGCCAGGCTGCCTACCTAATCTTGTTGAAAATGTCAATCCTATCAAAACAACATCAAACAAGATGGTCAATCGTTTTACCAAATGTACTATATGAAATGGGATAAAATTTCTATAAAAAATTGTTGGATATCCTTTAAAAATAAACGAAAATTTACTATATAAATTAAAATCAAATAAAAAAAAAAAAAATCCAAATCAAAGCTTATTCTTTGCATAATTAGTATTAAGGTTCTTGAATCAATACCAGGTAGAGTATATAGCCATACAAATGCCTAAATTTCTCGAAAATTTATGATTACTACTATTTAAATTACTTTGCGTGCAGAAATTGTACTTAACATTTGATTTGACAGTTTTGCAGTTTAACCACCACGTCACGATTATTTATCGTGTTCGCAACTGTTTTTATGTTATGCTCTATCTTAATGATTTTGTAGTTAGGAATATTTAAAAAAAATAACCGAGAACAAAAGTTTTTTGTTCAATTTTACCATAAATCATACCATTTTTCAGCTTAAGATAACATTAAGATGTACGACAGTTGCTTATGTTTTTCTTTTTTTAACTGATGAATACTGCTTATTAAACAATGTCGATAAAATAAAATAAAAATAACTTTTTAAAAATACATCGACCTAGACACAAGTCGTGTTTGTGTGTGTGTGTGTTTTTTTTTGACAAGCAAATGTACAACTTTCATTGTTATTCTGCTAAATATATATATACTCACACGTATTATCTTATATATACAGTCGATTTGTTTAGTATAAAAGTGGCGGGTGTCAATTTAGCAGCTTACTTATTTGCACAAATACATATATATATATATATATATATATATATATATATATATATATATAAAAATATTTCTATATACACATTATAACAATTTTGGAGATTTTTTTTAATTATTTATTTTTTTTTTCCACGGTTCTAACAGTCATTTGAACCACTAATAATTTGTAGCCGGGGAAGTTGCCAACAAATAGAGTTGCTCAAAAACTGCGTAGAGTTTTGTTGTTGCTTTGGTGACTTTTTGGTGTGGGGTGGTGTTGGTGTTATGAACGTGTGTGTGTATGTGGAAATAAGAAAGAACTAACGCTGCCTCAAAAAACGACGCATATGTATGTTAGTATATGTGCATTCAAGTTTTCACCTATCCAGCTAGATCTACATCCGTGTACTACTTTGCAATGAGCCCGCAATTCGGAACCTCATTGCACTTCATGTCGTAGGCGTGGGTACTAACTGTGTGTGTGTGTGTGTGTGTGTGTGTGTGTGTGTGTGTGTGTGTGTGTGTGTGTGTGTGTGTGTGTGTGTGTGTGTGTGTGTGTGTGTGTGTGTGTGTGTGTGTGTGTGTGTGTGTGTGTGTGTGTGTGTGTGTGTGTGTGTGTGTGTGTGTGTGTGTGTGTGTGTGTGTGTGTGTGTGTGTGTGTGTGTGTGTGTGTGTGTGTGTGTGTGTGTGTGTGTGTGTGTGTGTGTGTGTGTGTGTGTGTGGAAATAATTTGCGAGAGGAAATAATTTGTGTTAAATTGATTCAGACAGCTAGGCAGATGTAGGCATATGGCAGGCATATATAAAGTCTTTACAAAGACATCAGTTGTTTTCCACTAATTATATATATGTACTTCATGTACTTAGCTTAAATTGTATTTTGTTTATAAAAAAAAAAAACAAATATGCTAACGGTGCTTTTGACTCTCAATTATCTTTGCTTGGTGTCTAAAAAAGAATTTTATACATGTACTTCATATGTAAATTGATTTATATAGATGTATAAATTTTTATATATTTAAATATATTGTATATTTATATATATATATATAATGTAAATACATTTTTCACAATGTTTTTTACATTTACATATACGTATATACAAACACGTATGTTCGTTTCCAGTATTATATTATTTTAAAGTTTACCTTTTTGGTAAACTGTTCATTGATGCTGCGTTACTCTGTGTTTGTGCGTGTTCAGGTGTGGGTGAGTATGTGTATGGAGGTATTTTAAAAGCAGCTGGATGAATTTTCGACTTTATTATGACTGTTATAAAAAATTTAAACCATATTATTAAGTATTTTTTCAGTCTGTTTTTGTGTTTAGCTTCATGTTGATGTTTTGGTGTTTTTTTTTTTTTATATTTGTTGTTCTGAAAGTGAAGTACATATCAGCATTTGGTTTGCCAAATAATTTATTTGAATTTTTTAGTTTTGTTTTTTTTTAAAGACACTTTTATCTGTACTCGAAAGTACGCACATATGCGTATGTACGGCATGTACATATGTAAATAGCAAATACTTCGCTGGATGGCAACTTTCATAATTGTATGTTCTTGTTAATTTTGTTAAGCTAACACTTTAGGCTTGGAATTTATTAGTTAAATATGAACTTAACTGTTCTTAAAATTATTATTCGGTTGCTTGGCTTGGGCATTATTTCTGCTGGCAAATCTGTGCGCGGCTAGTTTGTTTGAAACTGTCTTTATATGTGTGATCATGTCTGTGTGTGCAATACAAACAAATATTTGTAACTGAATTATAATAATGATTATATAATTACAAAACAATTATAAAAAACTTCGAATTTAAATTTTTTTTTTTTTTGGTATTTTTCCAGTGCCTTACATCTGGCTGCATTACATTTTTATGTCCCTTTCTATTGTTTTTTTTTTTTTGTGTTGTATTTTTTACAGTTCGTCTATTCTGTTTTCTTTTTATATTTTTTAAATAAATTTTCTGTGCTTTGTCTAATTTTCATTATTATTTGTTTTGGTTTTGTTTTATTTGTTGCAATAACCTAGACCTGTATGTTATATATTACAAATGAAAATGTACGAGTATAAAGCTAGAGTTCTTGTTCATTTAACTTTTTTATAGTGATTTTATATATATACATATATATATATATATATATATATATATATACAAAAAGGACATAACGAAAGACGAAAAGAAAGAGGAGTCTGAGTCTGAAGATGACGATATGGGCTTCGCTCTCTTTGAATAGAAGCCATCAGTTCATCATATATATATTTTTTTTTTTTATATATATATAGATTTAAATATAACGGATGTAATATTTCTTTGATTTAAGTGTTTATGTTTTATTTATTTATTTTTCTTTTGCTTAATTTTTGTATAGATGAGATTCACTTTTGCTGAAGAATTTCCCAGGCCTGTACGCCAACTTTGCACCGGCACTGTGTGCACTATTTTGTAAGACTGTACCTGTTACTTTGTGTGTGTGTCTGTGAGTTATAGTTGTTGTGTGTTGTATGTGTGTATAGTTATATAGTTATTAGTGTTAATCATGTTTTTGTTGCGTTACGACCTCATTTAGCAGCACAAAATATGCTATAAGTATTTTATAACAAATAGTTTACTTCATATTTCAGTATTAGGCATAATCATACTGTATATTTATATTTATAAATATATTTACACATTAATCTTTGTGTGCATATATATTATGTACCTATATACTTTATTATTCTGCCTAATGAAAATTATGCGAGTTTTCCTTCAAACGTTACCTTTGCACAAAAAATATTGTATTCTAAAATATGAAATACAAAAATGGTTTCTTTTCGCAAATTATTATTATTATAAGTATTTGATAACTATATTATTTGTTTTCATAAGTTTAGTTCTATTTGCATTATTATAAATGTACACTTATTATTTGAATAAATATATTTTTATTTCGTTTATTCGCATTTCTTGGTGTTATTTTTACGGCGTTAGCTTAATTTGTGTAGGCTATTGATGACGTCGTTTATTGTATAACATTTGGTTTTGTTTTGTTTTTTTTTTTAAATTTTTTTGGTTTTCGTAATTTTTTTTTAATCTCGCCCCGCCCCTCATTTATAACAGTACACTCAGCATATATACATATGTATACATATATATTTATTTATTTTTGTTTTTTAAAACTTATGCGCTTTGCACGCAATTTCAAACTTAATTTTCTGTCATTAGTAAGCAGTCGATTAATTTTATAAAATTTTGCTTTCAGCATGTGTTTTTGCATTAATTATTTTATTTTATTCGTGGTTTCGTATTATTTTTGAAAAAGCCAACAAAATGGGTAACAATGAATCTACGTATATGCGAGTCGGTAAAAAAAAGTATTTATAAATTTGCAAGCGTTCATTGAGTGGGGGAAAAATAAATAAAAGTATTTGGCCTTCGGCAATAACATATAAATGCTCAAAGCGTTTAAATTAATTAAAGTTGAAGTAGAAACATGAAAGCGAAATTTTTCAAATCGGACATCAAGAAGTAAACTATTAGCTTCAATAATGAGAATAATTGAAAAGCATAAACATGGAATTGGTATTTATGTACGTAAAAGAAGGTATTTAACTTTGAACTTGATGAATTCATTTAAAAACAAGTAAGAAGGCTCTAGTCGGGATAGCCCGACCAGAATATACCCTGAACCCAGTTGCTGTCCTTGCGTCCTAAAAGTATGCTTCAAATAATGATCACTTTAAATAAAACTCATAACTGACTTAACTTTACGATATCTCTGGTGTTTCTTAACCGATTTTGACGAAATTTTGAGAAAAGTTCTATCGTTACCCATTACAACAACCCCCATTTTTACATTTTCCAAATTCGATATTTTTTGTTATCGATTCCATGTGTATATTGAAAACCAGAGTAGTTATCGATAATTTGAAGCAAACTTGTTCTGCTAATGATATAGGAGAACTTCCATTCAAAATCTGAAGTCTCTAGCTCTTGTAGTCTCTGAGATCTACGCGTTCATACAGACGGACAGACGGACGAACAGACGGACATGGCCATATCGACTCGGCTATTGATACTGATCAAGAATATATATACTTTATGGGGTCGGAGATGCTTCCTTCTGCCTGTTACATACTTTTGCACAAAACCATTATACCCTGATTTACCCATTTTATGGGTTCAGGTTATAAACAGCGCTTAAACTGGTCCCCGTAATATGTATGTATGTATACATATTACCTATGTATACAATCTGTTCTATTTTTATTTTAATTTTTTTTGTAAAAAGCTAATATTGCATTCAAATTTGTATTTGTTTAAGGCAATACACATGTAAATATTCAAAACAGTGGCGAATACCAGTACTGCACAGCCAGCAAAGAAAAAGTTGTTGTGGCCGTTCAAACAGAATTTTTAACTAAGATTGAAGCTGTTATACTATGCCGTTGCAAGTAAAATTTTGTTTCGTGTCGTTCTAAAATGAAAGAAAAGCTAAAGAAAACCGAATTAAATTAAATTTTATCAAGTACGAAAACAAAGGAAATTTGCAGTGGGTAATTTGCTTTGAGTGGTTCTGTTAGTTCAAGATATCTGCTAGGCTCTACAAAATTAGTACAATATTGTTAATAAATATGTGTGAATCCTTATGTATGTATGCATAAATGTATGCAAGTACGATTATGTAAATTTTTTTTGGGTGGTGCACATACATATGTACTTATGTACGTAATGCAGCTAATGATGAGATTTCAAATAGATTTTATGTTTCTTTCTTCGCAGTAACGCTGTTTGCTAAATCAAGTGTGTGTGTGTGTGTGTGTGTGTGTGTGTGTGTGTGTGTGTATGTGAAATTTGAAGAGAGCGACAGGCTGAGAGCATATGTATGTGGCACGAGTGTTTGTTGGGTGATTAGTTTCTTACGTACCCAGTTCTGAGATTGTCCAATTTGAAGCAATAACAAAGCACATTGTGTCTGTGTGTGTGTCTGTGTGTGCATGATCAAGGTATTTAGGCATACAATGGTAGTAGTAGGTGTAATATGATTGTCGTGGTTAAATCATATTTGTTTATCAAATTGCTCAGTTCGACAATAAGCTGAAGTTCGCATTTGTTTGAACAATCAATCCTTTGTTAGTTGCTTTAAATAAATACCGAAACATAAAAGAAATATAAAACGAAATCTAAAAAGCTCACATACTATGTACATACATATGTACATATGAGAAAACTGGATTTGAATAAAGTTTATCTTTAAGGCTTAACAATTGAAACGACGGCAAATACGATGCGAATCGAAGCAAAGTAAACAGTAACAGCAAAAACGTATGCAGCTCAATAGTTGGCAGAATTTTTAAAGCAATCAAATTTGAACCATTCTACTAAAGTGGTATTTATTGAATATCGTAAAGTTTACTTATGCATTTATGTATTGTATGATCTGTTTACATACATAGTAGTTTGTTTGTTAAATATTTTATTGTTATTTTTCCTCTGAGTTTCACTTGATTTTTTTTCGCTCGCTATTTTGTTGTTGCTGTGGCTGTAACTAGAGTTAGAGGTTTAAATTAAAAAGTATCCCAATTGTACATTATTTATGCTTGTTTTATTCTCTTTTGCACAGACATACGTACTTAGTTTTTGCTTGGTGCTTTTTAATTAAGTTTAACTTTTTTAAGTTGTTGCTTGTTTGCATTTTTGTTTTGTTTTATTTTGCATTTGCTTGGTACCTTTTTTTTATTTTCTTTATTCACGTCACTATCCTTTTTGAACAGTTTTATCATTTCATTTGTTTCTTGTGCTAACTCACTTTGTTTGAATATGTTCCTATCAGGGTAAAAATAGTTTTGTTTTTCACGTATTTTTGCTTATTTATTTTTTTTGTTGCTTATTTTCATTTTCTACTTCCGTATCCGTTTAGTTTAATTGCTAACTATCTGGGTTTTATTCCGTATTTTTGTTTTGCTTAATGCGCCCCAACTCCAATGCCCAGTGCATACAAAGGGCGGTAAAGTCTGTCCACATGTGGCGTTGCCCCCTCAGAGCAGGGATGGCTGTTGCTTTCAATGACATTCAGCTACAAGTATGTATGTATGTAAGTTTGCTTTTGGCTATGTATGCTTTTTACTTGTCGGTCGAAAAATATAATTCCCAACACTGAATTTATAAAATGGTAACTACTATTGTACGCATATCAGCAATTTAAAATTAATATGTATGGGAACTGGTTCAACACAGGGCACAACGGGTTCCCGGGTGCATTTCCCATTATGGGATTTAAATTTTCCGGAACTGTAAATTAACAAAAAAAAATTAAAAAAAGGACAAAAGTACATATGCATGTATGTGTGTATGTGTGTGTTTTTCTATTTGGCTATGGTATGCGGGTCTTGTCTTATAAATGTTCCTTCGTTATCTGTATTTATTATAAATACGTATTGCTTTTTTTATTGGCAGGTCAGAATAACTTCTTTAAATGTAAGTAACAATACGAAATACTATGTATTAAAATGTATGTAAATGGTGTTTTTTTTCGATTCAAATGTTATTAAATTAATTTTAATTATATGTACTTGTACGTTATGTTTTTGATTTTGTTTTGGTTTTCTTTTTTTTATTATATATATTTAAATGTTATGCAAGTTGTAAGTTATGCTATGCGATTTGTTGGTTATTGTTATTGGTATTCTCATTCTTCTTGATTGCACGTTCAATATTTTTAGTTATTAAATTCATTTTTTAACATGTATGTATTTATCTTTTTTTAGTTTTTGTTTTAAAAGCATATCATGATTGAAAGATCGAATGAATGAAAATCATTTTCGAAATCTAAACTTGACTTTGTATTCTATTATATTAGGGGTTTTCTATTTTTTTATTCACATTGCTTCTGTTAATTGGATGTTAGCTTTGTAGATTGTACTCGTACGGTTTATGTTTATGTTTTTGTTTTTGTTTTGTAATGAGTATATGGATTAGGAATACATAGTAAGTTAGTTAAGTTAATTCGTGTATACTTAAATAGGCTAATTGTGAACTGTTTTTGTTTTGTTTTGTGTTTTGTGTTTTGTTGTTTTGGGTTGTGTTGCGTTTTGTTATGGTTGTTGTGGTAAAAAGGTATTCTACGAGCCTGCTTACAAATTTAAATCTGTTTTTTTATTTGTATTTTTTTTTTATCATTTCTAATAAGCTTAAGTATGATTGTTTTTATTGTTGTGCTTACTGGAACTAAATTAACTTAAAATGTTGACTCATGCTGCTGTCGTTGCTATAATGATGTTTTTGTTTTTACTTGTTTTTCTTCAGATTTTGTTCATATTTTGCTTTGTTGGTGTTCTGGCTTTTAATTTTTATCAACTACATATATACCAGGAAACTGTTTTTGTTGTTGTTGTTGCTCTGTTTGTTGTTCGCTGTACCTTGTTGCTCACTGTTGTTGTTGTCGTTGCTGCTGCTGCTGATGTTTTTGCTGCTGTGTCGTTGTTGCTGTTGTTATTCCGGCAATGACTGCATATTGGCATTCACATACATATGTACATATCTGAAGCAGAACTTTATTGCTGTTTTCTGATGTAATTCAGCTCAGATCAATGCGGCAGTTGCTGCTACTCCTAATACTCGCGTTTGTCATGGAGGTTGGGGGGGGCGAGGCCTGGCTCAGACATCTGCCGTGCGCGATGTTATGCTCGGCGATCGCGAGTGTATTACAACCTTGTGACCGTTTTTTGTTACAAAACCATCGCTCTCAACGAGAACGGCCGTTTGGCGGCCGGCGCTGCAGCCACTGCCTGCACTCTGGCCACCGGGACTACCACCACCACTTGGATTATTTACATTGCTCTTGGCATCGGTGTCGGCGGCATCATTGGTATTATCCTGCTCATCATCACCGCCGCCACCAGCAGCATCAACATCACCATTACCATTGTTATCGCCTTTAATATCGTGATCGATATTATTATCTGCATCTGCATCTGCATCTGCATCTGGATCTGGTTGTGGAGGTGATGCATCTTCTGGTTCGTTGACGCCACTTTCAACGCGCGTTTTGTGCTTGTGCCACGCATGCTGGATGAGGCGGGCACAGTATTCCTCTCGCTGACGCCATAGTGTTGAGGAGACGGGCTCGTAGCCTTCGGTATCGGGTCGGGCAGCGATCTCGCCAATTTCCCCCGTCTCTTCGATTGGATTGCCTTTTCGCGCGAAAAAGTCTTTTGTAAGTGCGTCAAGGATGTCCACACAATACATGAGATCACCGCGACATATGGGTATGTCCATCGATATGATTTTGTACTTATTGGGCTTGTGGATCTGTAGCGGCGGTTCAAGAACGTCAAGAAATTCGGACAGCTGGTCGTAGCGTATGTATTGTGTGCCCTCGGGGTCAAACTGCTGCCAGATCTCATAGTACATATCGTAATCGTCGTCGGTGAGACCCTCCTGCACGTCTTCGGTGGCCTGACTATAGTTCTCAAGAATGACAGCAATGTACATATTAATAACTATCAAAAAGCTTATAACTAGATATGAGAGGAGAAACGTTATTCCAACGGTCGCTGAACCACAATTGCCCGGATAGCCTTTGTCGTTGTCGGGTGGATCGCATGCTTCCTCATTGATTATGGCGTCGAGCACACCATCCCAACCGGCTGATGTAGACATCTGCCAGGTAGCGTATGCGCAAAATGCATTCGATATCGATCGATATATATATATACGTGTTTATATATATACATATATCGATATAATTGAAAATATTGAATTGAATTTGCATTTATATGCGGCACGAAACGCATTGTGTGGACGGCAGTTGTGCGGTTGGTTGGATGGTGTTTTTGTTTTTTTTTTTTGTTTTTCGTATATTTTTAGTTTGTTTTGTTTGATCGTCCATTGTCAAGATTGGTGTGTTTTGGTATGTGTGTGTGTGTGTGTGTGCGTGTGTGTATGTGTGTATGTGTGTGTGTGTGTGTGTGTGTGTGTGTGTGTGTGTGTGTGTGTGTGGGCAGTGAAAGAGAGAGTTTAAGACAGAAGATACAATAACAAGAAGAGTCATTAGTCAAACGTTTGGTTATTGGATCACTTGGGTTAAGCAAACTAAGTAAGTAGGTAGGTAAGTGTGTAAGTAAGGCATATAGTAGGTTGTAGAAAAGTAGTAGGTATTAACGTATGTATTTTGAGTGTGTGTGGTTGTAGCATACAATCGCATTCAATCATAAGTTACAGTGAGTAAAAATGTGGTTTCCCTTCGCTTACTGCTTTCAGTGGTTTTGGCCACAAGACCAATACCAATAGTTTTTACCTATAAGTATATAGTACATAATATGTACACGTATATTGCAGCAGCGAAGAATGATAGCCGGGCGTCTAGCCCCTAAAACGGCGGCCAGTGAAAATCACATAATAGTTATATGGCCTTGCCAGTCATATGTAGTAGCGGTAAATGCAAGTATTTGGTACTTGGGATTCATTGCATAAGCTTTGTTCATAAGAAACTTTTGTTTGTCGTGATTCAAGCAAGTTTTGTAGCTTGATTAGATAGAGATAGTTAGAGATATATACAGAGAAAAAGTAACAGATCGAAAGCGATAGAGAGAGAACTTAAAGTTTAAAGAGTACAAGAGTTAGAGAGTTGCGTAGTTCTGTGTTCCTTGGCGTTAGAAAACGCGCGAAAGTGTTTATTTTGCAGTGTGCCATGAGGAAGTTTCAACATTTTATTTGGTGTTTGTTGAAAGAGCTGAATTAGTTTGTTTTTAGTAGTATAATCAACTAATCATGATCCGAGTAATGTAAAATAAAACTTAAATGAAATTAATCAGCATTCGGTACACCAGAAACAAACAAGTGGAAACGTTGCAGTCGGACGCAACCGACTGTGGCTCCACAATTTTTGATGCAGTTTTTTGAGGATTGTTAATAGCTATGTTCTCACTGTAATGATGTGCGAAATATGTAGATTTATAGATTTTGATTTATCGAATTTATCGATTTGCCAGCCCTCCAATTCTCGTAGAACTCCAATCTTGACAATTTTATTTACTCGGCTATTGATAAAGATAATTGCAAAGTTTCAAGTCTCTAGCTTGAAGGGTGTGGAAAAAAGTTGCGCACATACGGACGGATAGACGGACAGACACCATGACGGACATTGCACAAGCCCAAAATACTCTTTATCTTCGCTATCGAGTATAAAACGAAAGTACATACTATGGACAAAATTCCAATAGGTGAGCAAAAATTTGCTCGAAGCAGATTTAAAATAAAAATCTGTAAAAAGCTCAAACCGACTAAGCAAAATAGTTTTTTTAATGGGGTTTTTTTTTTACATTTTAAAATGAAGAATGTTGAAGAAAACAATAAATTTTAAATTAATGATGAAATTTTGAAATAAAAATCGCTCTAATTTAGCTTTTACCAACAACTACCGCAGCTTGAATCAACATTGTGATGTTGCCACTAAAACAAAATAACGCACACGGCGGCAATTGGCAACAATTTTAATTTAGCAGCCAACGGCTTTACATTTTGTCATCAAAGTGCCACCGTCAATATAGCTATTTAATATATACATATATGTATCTATGTATTTGTATATATTATATAGCATGTTTGCCTGTCTGCCAGCCGCTGTGAGTCGCTGTGCCGGACCTTGCCAGACCGAGCTAAGATTAGAGGGTGGTTAGGCTGGATTTGGTTTGGTGGTGCTTAGTGTAGGGCGTGGCAACATCACCCAACGACAACAACAATAGACAACATAAACCGTTAACGGAATTGTGGCTGATACGCTTACCTGAAACAGCAAAATCATGCTCTGGCCGAACGTCTTAAAATTGTAAACATCATTGATGCCGCTCTTTTCCTTCACATGCATAAAGAATGACATGCCGAAGATCGCAAAGATGAACATCACCAGAAAGAGCAGCAGGCAAATGTTAAACAGCGCCGGCAGCGACATCGCCAACGCAAATAGCAGCGTACGTATACCCTTGGCGCCCTTGACCAGACGCAGGACGCGGCCCACTTTTGCCACGCGCACCACACGCAACAATGTTGGCGATACGAAGTATTTCTCGATAATATCGCTAAGTACGAGACCTGCACGTGATCAGTAAACAGGAGAGCAGGATATCACCACGATTGAGGAGGACAGACGTGTGAAGAGAAATTGGATTGCGTGAAATTGTTTTGTTGAGAATGATATTTGTCAAAAAATAGAGTACAACTAGAGCAGAAACCTATTGTACATGACATTGGATTTGGGTTGGGCTTAGGATATGGGTATGTGGTTTAGGGATTATTTTCATTCGATGGGTTCGAGGGTCACCGCAATATCAATTGCACAAACAAGATTTTTTAAATAAGGGCACATAAGTTGCACACAATAATATTTTTAACAATGTTCGAAGCTGAAATGTTTGAAGCGTTGAAGATGGAAGAACAAACATTTACTTTTTTTGGTTTTCAATCACAAAATTTTTACACAACTAAAAATAAGGAGGCAAAAAAAATCATACCATACAAAATACAATACGTATGTGCAGTGCCATCGGAAATAATAATCAAGCAGTATAAGTTTTTTTTTTCTAAACCAAAATATAAACTTTCAACAATCTGCAATCTTATGGAGAGAGATCACAAAAACTTCAATAAAATGTTTGCTTTAAAGCGAATTCTTATTTTTTACGGATATCTTCTTTTACACATGAGATGTGTAACAATATGTTAATGAATTTGTCACACAAGAAAATTGTTCTTAATAACTATAAGAACCACCGTAGATATTTTTGAAATTAAAATTATACAGCGCAGGCGTAAGGACGAGGATAACTCCTAGTCAAGCTTTCTCCACTAGAGCCTTCAAACAAATTTCTTGTATATCATAAAATTTTGCAGAGAATTGTATATTATGTTGAAAAAGACAAAAAGTTTATAAGTTCTTGATTGAACTAACATATCTCTGCTTTAGATAAATACATATATCATATACCAGCTGGCTGCGAAACAAATTTATATTTATCAAAACTGTTCCCAGACGGCCTCAAGCTTATTATCCCTTCCGATTGTGGATTGATTTAAAATGTAGTTCAAAAACTATGCACCACAATAATGCAAAATCAATATCTGTTGATTAAACAAATTAAATAAATTGAAACTAAAACTTAAAGCTGCAAAATTAGTTTATATTTAACAAATAAATAATTGTTATTATTTATATTTGCTATATAATATTTGATAACATTATTTACTTAAAACACATTAATAATTAAAGACAATCACAATAAATTTTTGTATGTACAAATGTAAGTGTTTTAATGCAGATAAACTAAGATACCGTTAAGGACAAAGAAAAACAAAATGGAGGAAGTATATAGACACGCACAATTTAAGAACGAGTTCGGTTACATACACACTTAGAAATTAGTAGACGATAATGCTGATTAAAACCAAATCAAATTTAAATCAAAAAAACTAGATTTGATTTATGAATTATATAAGTTTAAAGTCAACTATAACTTGAACAGAAACAACGTATAAACAGCAACACACAGTAGTCGATATCCTTTTGGTTTGCTTGCTAGCGAGGGGCGAGCGCGGGCGTTGTAAGCAGCACAGCAGCAAATGCCAAAAAAGTGGCGTAGGGCGAGGGCGAAGGCGAAGCCGAAGCCGAAGGCGTCATCTCGTTGTAAAAGTCTTTAAAGATGTTTTTGTAGTACAGTTGATTTAAAAATTTTTATTTTTGTAATATTTGTTGTTGGTCAGTTAGAGTAAAACTAGTATGTGTGAGCTGTACGTAGGCGTCATTTACCTTCAGCGATAATCCGAAGCATATTTTAAGAGTGCCAAATATCAACAAAAAAAGATCGCTTTCTTCCCGTTGCATTCAAAAGTAAAAACGGTAAGGAGAGCGAAAAAAAGGTAAAGAGAGAGAAGCTTTTTTTAAGACAAATTAAAAAACAATGTGTTCATTGGCTTCACATTCTTTTTAATCTAGAGTCTTTATAGAAGAGTCTAGAGTCTAGACGAATCGAAATGTGCACTAACGTGAGCGATATTGGAGTAGAGAAAGGCGCTACACAAAATAAACAGCTGCTAGGTAAACAATCGAACTGTTGCGATGGCGAGAACACTTAAGATAAGTGTAGGATAAACAATAAATTAGAGGAAAAATAGGATTGTGAGCAGTATTGTAGGCCTCTATGCCGGGTATCTTAAAGGTAGCTTGGAGCCAGTGAATTTGTTGGTTTAAGAGACGTTAACCTCCTCGCAGGAGGTTAAGAGGAAGGCCAAAAATATACTTATAAGGTTAAACAATAAAGGACTTTAATGTTATACATCAAACGTTTATATACTTATTTTTGCTTTTTAAACATTTCCCTGATTTAGGATTCGAGGGTTTATAACGATTTGTATCTAAATATTTGCTTGTTACTACGTTCATAGTAAAGTACATAATCTCCATTGCAGATTGGACCAAAACCATTAAGAAGATTCAGACTAGTGCCACGGTATTTGTTTATCGAGTTGGGGTACATTAAATACATTCCAATTCGTATAAAATATAAAGCGGAAAGGTATACAAATCATAAGCGGATCTCGTATTATCATCCTTCTTTTAGTTTTTCTACTCACTATAAATTGGATGGGCCAATGCGTTTGGGGCCAATGCAACCGTCGTACACAAATGTGCGCTCAACATTCCGCACGGCCATTGCAATGACTGGCCAGTCAAGGGGGTGATTGTTTTTTCTTATGACAATAGTCAAAATTTGTATACCGGGCAGTAGCTGACAGAGTTATGCAACCGACAATCTCACACTGAGTTGTGGAATGCCCATTGACACCTAACTCTGATTGAATCTTATCATTTTGTGTTTTTTTATAAAAAAACTTTTTTGAGCTCTGTGCAAGCCATTTTATTAACAGTGTTTGTATGTGTGTGTGTATGTGTTCTTGCAAGTTATTTTTATTTTGTTATAAGTCGCTGTTATTGCTTTTCGCTTTTTAATTTTGTTTTTATATTAATGAATTTTTTTTCTTTCTTTTTGTATTTACAAAGCGTAGTTTTTTTTTTCTTTTTTCTTCCAAGTAACTTCTGTAAGTATGTACGTCATTGTTTCGGGTTTTTTTTTAAGTGTGTATTAATATATTCGTCTATAGGGATATTACTATACGTTTTGCGTAATGCATTTGCAATAGGGTCAAACATCGAAGCCAAAGAATGAAGCACAGTTAAAAGCGATCTCGCAAAAATTTAATGCAATTGCTTTTGAGTTTTGGAATAAAAATTGGATTTGTTTTTGTTCTTAAAAAATTATTGAGTTATTTTACAGAAACGTTTTGGCGCGTGTGTCACATTAAAAAGCAAAGCAGTATTAAAATACCAATTAGCAAGTTCTTAAAGATAAGGCACCTTGAAGTTGAAGCATTTGTGATATGATTATTTTTTTTAAATTATGGCAATAAAAATGAAATTAAACAGTAAGAAGTATTAAAAAGGGCCACAAGGAACAATAAGATGCACAATTTATAGTATTCGGGTACCTAGTTTTTTTTTTAGGGGCTCTTGGTTGTTTTCCGGGTTCGGGTCATGCTCGGAATTAATATTAGTTTAAGTAAACTTGGGCATCAGCAGAAAAGATAACAGCATTCCTTTTTATTTACAAGTTGTAGTAGATAAAATGGAAGATTTCTGTTGCAAAAATTAATGTAGTAAAGCATATTTTAAGCCATCTTTTGTAAAGTTTCATCTCGTTGATTTACACACAAAGACATGTTTTTTGCTACTTACTTATCCAAATAAACCAAAATTTTGGTTTGAAAAAGAAGATAAAGAAAGTAAATAATCACATGTTGCCAAGTACAAATAAGTGGAAACGTTGCAGTCGGACGCAACCGACTGCGGTATACTCGATACCTGTAATAAAACCGATGAAAAGAGACCTGATTGCAATGGGGTGCGGATTCGGCACGGGTGTACACTGCCTCAAAGATTGTCTGATGCAAACGGGTATGATACCAATTATCTTCCTTCCAATTTGGAGACTCTAGCTTAAAGTTTGTAAAAGATGTGTAAAGGGGGCTGGGTCAATTACTATTTTCCAACCAAATCTGGTGACTTAACCTCAAAGTTAGTAAAAAGTGGTGGAAGGGGGTCTGAAGGGGCTGGCATCCAAATTTTTGGGATTCTTTATCACCTATCTGGCACCAAATTAAGTGGCTCTAGCTCAAAAATTATGGCATTTCTATTTTGAAGCTGCGGGGAGACCCGGGGTGAAATGGGTAGGTGTGGCTCCAAAACCTTGATACTGTTTTTTGGGGGGTCGTTACCAGTCTCATCAACCAGACTCATCACCAATCTTGGCACCAAACTTGGTGGCTCTAGTTCAAAAACTGTGGAAGAAATGGCGTTTCTGATTTTTAACAGGGGGGGGGGGGGAGGAATGGGTGAGCGAGGCTTCAACATTTTTTTTAAGGTTGTGTTTTGAGGATTGCTAATAGATATCTTCTTTCCAAATTTGGTAGTTCTAGCTGAAAGGGCGTGCGAAATAGGTGGATTTATCGATTTAAGTAATCGAATTTGTCAATTTGCCAAACACCCAGTTATCGTAGAGCCACAATCTTGACACTTTAGTTTATTATGCCATAGATAAAGATATTTGCAAAGTTTCAAGAGTCTAGCTTTGATAGTTTGGAAAAAAGTTGCGTTCATACAGACGGACAGACGGACAGACACCATAACGGACATTGCACAAGATAAAGCTTCGGTATCGAGAATAATAAGGAGCTGCAGAGCGAAGCTCTAGAAGTTTAAACAAAATTTGTATTCTCATTTCACTAGATGATTCCATTTTGAGTTCGAAGTAGGTTAGGTTATTGTTCTTTTCGGTAGCTTGTGTGCTTACGTATGCGCAATTGATAAGCTGTAGCAAACGTCTGCTAATCAATCATAAATTCTTAGTATTTGATAACGGTTTCATTGAAACTGTAAGCAGTAGTGATAATAGGCAAATGTAATTAGAAAAATAAATATGAATGATAATAATGAGATCTCAATTGAAAAAAAATAATCGAATAACTTACTAACAGTAACAACAACAATTAAATTTCAAATAGACACCAGTATACAAATTTTATATATATATATATATATATATATATATAGGTATTTATATATATATATATATATATAAAACAAAATTTAAATATACGTTTATGGATATAAATGTGTATACAGTACAACCTCGCTCAACCCAACCCTCGTTAAACGCAACTCCTCGATAATCGCAACACCAAAATTCTTAACTTGAAAAAAATTTACCTCATTTTACGCAACTTTCTAAGGAAATCATACAAAGCACAGACCACAATTTCTAATTTTATCAAAAACTTAATAAATTACAAGTAGAAACGTTGCAGTCGGACGCACCCGACTGCGGTATACTCGATACCAGTAGTAAAACAGATTAAAAGAGAGCTGATTGCAATGGTGTGCGGATACGGCAGGGGTGTACGCTGCCTCAAAGATTGTCTGGTACAGATGGGGATGCCAAAAAGCTATCTTCCCACCAAATTTGGTGACTCTAGCTTTAACTCTTTGGAAAATACACGCATTCCCGTTTTTAGTGAAGCATTGGGGCGGTTTGGGGCAGCTTGGGCAGTATGGATTGGCGTGGCATCCAAAGTTTTTATGCATTTTTTTGGAGGTTGTAATAACCTATCTTGGCACAAAATTTGGTGGTTCTCGCTTAAAAACTGTAATAGATATAAGCATTTCTGTTTTTTAGATGCGAGGGGGCTGGGGGCGGAATGGGTAGGTGGGGCCCCAAAACTTTGATGCAGTTTTTGGGGGGTCGTTTCCAGTTATCTACCTACCAAATTTTGAGACTCTAGCTCAAACACTTTGGAAGATACACGCACTACCGTTTTTAGCGAAGCGTTGGGGTGGTTGAGGGCGAATAGGGCAGTATAGCTGGACGTGGCATCCAAAGTTTTTATGAATTTGATTGGGGATCGTCAACACCTATCTTGGAACCAAATTTGATGGCTCTAGCTCAAAAACTGTAGAAGATATGGGCATTCTTGGGGTTAAACTGCGGGGGGGCTGGGGGCGGTATGGGTGGGCGTGGCTCCAAAATTTTTGATGCAGTTTTTTGGGGATTGATAGTAGCTATTTTCTCCCCAAATTTGGTAGTTCTAGCTGTAAGGGCTTCCGAAATAGCTGGATCTATCGATTTTGCGTTATCGAGTTTATCGATTTGCCAGCCCCCTAGTTATCGTAGAACTCCAATCTTGACACTTTAATTTACTATGCCATAGATAAAGGGGTTTGCAAAGTTTGAAGTCTCTAACTTGAAGGGTGTGGAAAAAAGTTGCGAACATACAGACGGACAGACGGACGGACGGACAGACACCATGACGGACATTGCACAAACCCAATATACTCTTTACCTTCGGTATCGAGTATAAAAATGAAATCCTTGCAGATAAACTCGATTTACTTTGATTTAAATGATAAGAAAATGCATCTACTTTTGGAAATAGGTCTCGTAGCCAACAAAAGATTATCCCTCGGTTTTCGCAACTACCTCAATTTTCGCAACAGGCCAAATTCTAATATGTTGCGTTAAGCGAGGTCTTACTGTATATATTTTTATTTATATAGGTGTGTATTTATCAAGAGATCAACAAGTTAATTTTTCCTCTAACATAAATTTCATATAAAAATAAAAAGGAACAAAACTAACAATCTTTTTTTAAAACTTATTTTACAAGTAATTGACAACATTTAAATAAGAAACAATAATAACAACAAGAGCTGACTTTACATAAATACGCATGTATAACAGTTTATCATATGCCATTAATTCTTTTGTAATTTTTACTGTTATACATTTAATGCAAATCCAGCCCAAAAGCTTACAAATCTCTTGGAAATCGTTAGGCACAAGTGGTACATATAACATCTGGCATAATTGTACAATCTACATATGAACATATAAATATGTTGTTTAAATATGTATTTTTTATGCTACTTATAAAGTACGTAATATATGCCAATATGTATGTAGGAATAGCCAAAAAGCCAGAATTATTATATGAGCAAACATTAAACACAAATTTTATGCAACAAAGATAACGTTTGTTTATTTTTGATTTTTAATATTAAACCTTTTTTTTTTGAATCAATAGAACAACACAACGAAATACAAATTACGAATCAACATTTAAAAATTTGGACAATTGATAATACGTATAAGTACGACAGCAAGTTAGTAACAATAAGTAAAAAGTTAGTTTATATGGAATAATAGCGTTCTGGGTTGATAAACGAACATTTAGAAAGAAAATAGCTCAGAAAATAATAAACAGATATAAAGTGAGTTTGTGTAAAGAGAGAGAGAGAGAGAGAGAGAGAGAAAAGATAGAGACAGACAGACAGAGCGAGAGAGAGAGAGAGAGAGAGAGAAACGAGAGACAAACACACATACGACTATGTGGAATAGGGAATATTCGTACATTTTGGTTTGGAAATTAAATGGTGAAGATATGCCTATATATTTTGGCTATAATAGGATTTTTTGTTTTTGTAAGATAATTTTTGGCACTTTTACTTACCTAAGATGGATAAAATGACAACTACTACATCAAATAAATTCCATGGCTCAATAAAATAGTGATATCGTAAAGCGAATATTTTTAATAGACATTCGGAACTGAAAATAACTACGAATATCGCATTGAGATAGTCAAGAACCGCGTTGTACGTGTCAGACGCATCGTAGCGATCGAGTGTCATGGTAAACATGTTTAGACCAATGAATAACATTATGATTATATCGAATTTCTTATCGGTTACTATTTCAAATACTATTGCTTGTGGGCGCCACTGTAAATGGAGAAGGAGAATAAACAAACCATCAAATAAATTATACAAACACAAAATTTTCAAAGAGTAACAACGACATTGTAATGTCACATTTAAAATAAAAATGTTTTTATAAGAATGTTTTCAAATGAAAACGCACATCAAGGCACATCAAAATAAGGAAGAGAAGAGAGATAAGGAAAAAAAGAGTAGAAGAATTCGGTGTCAGTACATTTAGTTTACCAAGATCGCATTTAAACGAGTATACATACATACATACATAATATAGCATGTACGTATGTACATATATAGACATAGAAGTACTTATGTATCTACATACATATATGAAATTTATAACTTGTATTTCAGTTTTGTTTTTTTTCGTTATATGTTTAGTTTTGTGAGTTATTGTTATTGTCGTTAAACGATACATATTCTTATTATTTTAATTTATTCAATAATGTCGGTTATAATCACTTATTAAACGCTTATCATTGTTGATCTGTGCCAATAGCAACCCTTTTTATTTTGTTTCACGATCGCCGCGTAGCTGTGTGTACAGTAGAGTATGCGTACAATGGAACATATGTATTTAAATACATATGTATGTATAAAGTAACGGTGTATCAGTGAGTCGGTGCGTATTATTAGGAGTATTTTGGTTGCATAAATTCTACAAATTTAATTTTTAAGAACAGACAGCATTCACAAGTATTTAGTATTTAGGTAATTAATTATTTGGATTATTGGCAATTGAAGAACTGATTATTTTTTAAATTTATTTAATTCTTTAAGATACAGATATATTTTAACGTGCTTCTATTGTCGTGGTATGATAAGCTAAGCAGGTCCGTCGATTTGGATGTTTTATATTTGTTTTTTGATACTAGTACAAGGTTTGCGTTTTAAATTTTTCATAAATTCATGCCAGCTAGCTGTGTCCAATAAGAGTGTTGACTAAATGCTAATAACATGCCGAGAACATGATTTAGTCATGTGCCAGTTTTAGGTTTGGTATGTACATTAAGTTAACAGAAACATGCACTGGCCATAAATGTAGGTATATACATATATATATAAATATATATATATTTATTTATATATATATATATATATATATATATATATATATATATATATATATATATATATATATATATAGCTATAGAGAGAGAGAGAGAGAGAAAGAGATAATAAAATGGAAAGAGAGAGAGAGAGATAGATGGATAATGTGTAGAGAGAGAGAGAGAGAGAGAGTAGTTACGAGTATATACATAAGTTGAGTTTTTTTAGCATTGAATGTTTTTGTTGCTGTTTTTGAATTTTGGCATAAATTTTACGTTTGTCCAGCTTATAAATGGCAGACATAAAAATGTTTAAGTACAGACAACCAAACGGACACAATACTTAAATAGTTACATTGAAATTAAGTATAGTTTGTATTTTAGAAAAACAGTAGCATGTCGTGAACAAAGTATGCTTTTATAAGTTCGCTCAATGGCAACGGTAGAGTGCTCATTTAATAAAAATGACACAGCATATGCACAATATTGCATACATTGCATACACTAACACATATACATATGTACAAATGTGCATGCCACTACAGCAGCTATTTCAGCGACTCAACTTTGCGCTTGTTTAAAGATTCATTATTTAACTTGAACAAAATATTGCTAGAGAACAGGGCTTTTGAATTTGGATTTGAATTTTCAGTTGCGGTCACTATTAAATTATTTGTTTTTGAGGATTGTATACAGATTGCAAGGGTATGTTTTGTCGTTGTTTTTATTTTTCGCGTCCTATTCCAAACGTTATTTATGTATATGTATGGTTTGTCAGTGATTGTAGTATGTCAGTTTGTAAAACAGTTCATTTCGAATCTTTTCATAACGGTACTTTGGTTTGCATTTGGTTTTAATCGTTACAAAGTAAATACGATTGGCACAGATTTCGCGATCACGAAAACTTTCAAGTGTTTGATTATTTGCTTAATTGTTATACATATGTATGTATTTTAATATTGATTATACGATGGTGCTTGAGTTATGCGAAACATTTTGAAATGAAGCTATTTCCGCTCAGTTTCGAAAGGTTTGCAGTTGATTGCAGTATAAATAACATCAGTTAAATCAAATAAGTAAAGTCAACATGTTGAAGATTCGAAGCTCACAGCGCATAGAACATTTTAAATATATGTTTTTTGTTATTTTGTGTGAGTTTGGTATTGCAGATAGTTTTTTGTTTTGATTTTAGTTGATGTTAATTTGTTAGTTAGTTAGCTTAGTTAAATACTTAGTTTTGTATATTTAAGTTGTTTTCTTTTTTTTTTATTTTTAATTTGTATTCTTGTTGTTGTCTTACCCTTGGTCTTGGAATGGCTTTTAATGGTTTTTTAGAGCCCATCTTTTTCATAGCATTATAGTACTTTTTCTGATCTTCTGTCATGAACATTTCTAATGATCCACCTGCTTTTTTCTTTTGCTCATTAAAATTATCAATGATAACACCAATGAACAGATTGAGTGTGAAAAATGATCCAAATATGATGAAGAACACGAAATATAAATACATGTAGATGTTCGTTTCACGAATCGGCTGCTTGTCCACCTGTTTTTTCGATATATATATATATATTCGAAAATATAGCGATAATATTTTTTTGTATTATTGAATTTTGTGTTGCAATTCGCAATGTGTTAAGTTTTAATATGTGAATGGATCATTTATAGTGTTATTCGGCAGTAATGTTGTTGTTGTTTGTAGTTTAGCCATAGTGTTGTGGTTGTTGTTAATAGTGTTGTTGTGGTAGTATTGTGTTGTGGAAATTGTTTTTGTTGTTGTAGTTCATATAAAAAAAGAAGAACAAAATGTATAGGTTGTATTATTAATTTATCAAAAATTACCTTATATATACAAAAATTATATAAGAGTAAAGGTTGCGATTAATTATTTTTGTAAAGCGCATTACCAAACAATAAGCAAAAAAAAAAGTGTATGCATTGTTTGGGCATCAAGTGTGATATATTACTTTTTCTATTAAGGTAAGAAAGTACAAAGGCAAACTTGACAACATTACCTCTCGTGAATCGATTGCATCATTCATAATTTGTATCCAGCCTTTGAAGGTGGCCACTTGGAAAAGGCACAGATACGCGTTACCTACATGATCGAAATTCATTGCTGAATTCACCCACGTATAGTTCTCGCTCTCACACGCATTGCGATTTGGTATGATCTCATGGCTGAGCTTCGTCCCGTTTGTGTCTTCGCACTGTTTGTAGTCATCATCATCATCATCATCATTTTCAACATCAGCAGCACCATCATCATTATCATTATCGGGGTTAGCGTTGACGTGAAAATCGTTTTTTAAAAACAAACATTTTGTTTGTTCGTTGTTTTTTTTCAAATTTATTTAAGGAAAAATGTATTTCAGTTATGCGAAATGACATAAGGCAATTGAACTTTTGCTGCTCTTACACTGTCCTTGAATAAGCAAAAATATTGGGTCAATAAAGAAAACTATTGTTGTTAAAAACTGAAAGCAAAATTCCTATTGACCGAAATTTGTTTAAGTATTTAAAATTTGCTTATCTGTTTTTAAACCCACTTTTACGATTTTTGTTTTAAGTAATAGTTAAAAGTTAAACCATATCAACATTTCATTATAGGAGCTTGTCTGCACGGCTTTATTATATTTTCTTACAGATTGAAAGACAAAATAAAGCTGCATCTTTTCTCTTGGCAGTGTAAAAGCAGCTCTAATTTTAGGTAAGCTAACTCTAATAAAAATTGAATACTTATATATATATATTTTGTTTTTAGACTTAGACTTTACGGGTGGTTGTTGGAGGTTATTGTGTTAGTGGGTGTTAGTTCAGCAGCTAATTAGCATTTTAAAAAGTTAATTCTCGATAACCGCCTTTTGGCTAGTTCTGATATCGGTTAAAATTACAATTATTTTGTGCAAAAGGCAAAACTAAATACTAGTACTAAAAATGTGTACTAATTTATACTTAGGTGCAACTGGCTTGTCGCATAGTTTTTACTTGGCTTGGTATATGTAAAACATATAATTTATGTTTGCAACTGTTCATGCTCTATGCCTAACTGGAATGCTCTTTCACACTATACAGTTTGGCATTTTTTTAAGTTTATATGGTAGGTAGGCAGTGACATACATACATATGTACATTAGCAAGTATAGCCAGAGTATTTACGCAGCATATTAACAAAAATTTGTCTCAACGAGTACGAATATGGGGCGAAAAACTCTTAAATCAGTTTGCGTTGCACCCGTTCTAATAAATGATCACGTGGAACGCGGTCAAGTACGAGTACTTTGAAAGGATAGTACGAGTAGTTTAATGTTTAAATTTTATTTTCGGTTTGATTTGATCAACTATTTACGAAAAATAGATGCAAAGATACGCATTTCATTCAAGTTAAAGACTTTCTTTTATAATGATAATTTACACATTGGATTGCTTGCTAATTAATTGCTGTTTGGATTTGGATTTAAAGTGAAGAGAAATACAAGATCGCTTTTGAGATTTGCACCACTTTTCAACTTTGCACCTTTATTTTTGTTTTGATTTTGTAAACGGTATTTGGTATTTGTTGATTTTTCTTTTTTTTGGAAAATCGTTTGAACGTACCTTAAAATATTTTCCAGCAAAAAGCTGTACACCCATTATGGCAAAAATTAGCCAAAATATTAGACACACCAATAGCACATTGAAGATGGACGGTATAGCTTGTACCAGCGCATTAACGACGACCTTGTTTTATCATAATTTAGATTCGATATATATATTTTTTGGTTTAGTACACGAATTTCACATTTGGTGGGTCATCGTTGGCAACGATGTCGATTTCGACAAGGGGAGTTTGTCAGTATTTATTTAGTTCAGGATGATGATTGTGGTAAGGTTTCAGTAACAGTTGGTGTTTTTTTATTATGATGGTTTGTTTTTTTTTTGTATTGGAGGAGGAGTATATAGAATATAATACAATAAATGCAGAGAGTTATTTAGTCAATTTTATAGTAATTGCAGTTTATGATTCTTCAATTTTGTATAATAAGTTAGTGGAATGTGGTTAGCATGAAGGAGTTATTTTATGTCACGAGATGCAGTACGTAGTGTTTATCGGCATATTCATAGTGGATAAATTATTGCGAGTTGTGTTGCGAATCGTTATAATTTCATGATTATACTCGATACCGAACGTAAAGAGAATATTGGGTTGGTGCAATGTTCGTCATGGTGTCTGTCCGTCCGTATGTGCGCAACTTTTTTCCACACCCTTCAAACTAGAGACTTGAAATTTAGCAAATTTCTTTATCTATGGCCGAGATTGGAATTCAACGATAACGGGCAAATCGATAAATTCGATAACTCAAGATCAATTGACCCACCTTACAGCTATAACCACAACTATTAGGAGAATATAGATAATAACAACCCCCAAAATACTGCATCAAAAATTTTGGAGCCACGCCCACCCAATCTGCCCCCAGCCACCCCGCTGTTTGAAATGCAAAACGAGCTAGAGCCAAAAAATTTGTTGCCAAGATAGGTGATGACAACCCCCAAAAAAATGCATAAAAGCTTTGGATGCCTCAATGCTTCGCTAAAATCGGTAATGCGTGTATCTTTCAATAATGTTTGAGCTGGAGTCACCAAACATGGTATGACTATAGCAATTGACATCCCTTAAAGATCTGCATAAAAACTTTTGATACCACGCGCCCCCAGCACCCCATCTACGATATTTTACTTACTTTGAGATAGAGTCACCAAATTCAAAAGGAAGATAGCTTTGTGCTTTCCCCATTTGCATCAGACAATTTTTAAGGCAGTGTACACCCCTGCCGACTCCGCACCCCGTTGCAATCAGGTCTCCTTTAATTTGTTTTACTAATGGTATCGAGTATACCGCAGTCGGTTGCGTCCGACTGCAACGTTTCTACTTGTTTTTGTTTGGTAATACTTGATAATGTCTAATGACAACGACTTATAGTGTTTAAAGTTTAAATAGTTATGCTATTGACAACATGCAGCAGGCATTTGGACGATTGCTTAAATAACAATAGTGGATATGGTGCAGCAGCAGTAACATTGCATACACTATACAACACAGCATTAACATAAAAATAAATGTAGAAGCTTTACAAATGAATAGGCAATTTGAATGTACTGTATTAAGTAGAGCTAATTTTCAGTGCACTAATTCTAAGTTAAAACGTTAATAATTGGTGCTCATAATCGTACAACTTAACTCAATTTATGCATTTAGATAGATAAAATTTAATGGGCTTTGATCATTAACTTATCTACCTAATGGCTGGGAGGTCAACTATTAAAGCAAAATTTTCATTGCATAATAAAATTGTCCTTTTTAATATGTATTACTTATTTGCTTAAAAATTAGAGCAACAAAATTTGAACTTAGATATTTTACAACATATATAAGCCAATATTAATCAATCTATGTACACACGCATAAAAAAAAACTATATTTTTACTCTTATACCGAAAGTAAAGAGTATACTAAATTTGTGTAATATTGTATGGTGTCTATCTATCTATATGAATGCAACTTTTTTCAACACCCGTGAAGCTAAACACTTGAAACTTTGCAAATATCTATGAGCGGGACAAAAAAGTGTCAAGAGTGGGTTGCTACTCTTCTGGATGGCTGCATCCCTACAGCTACAGCTTCTAAGTTTGGCAAGAAAATTGTTTCTGATGTCTCCCAAAAATCTGCTACGCCCATACCTACCACCCCTTCCAGTTTTTGAGCAAAGATAGTTTTAGGCCACGATTACTCCTTTCGCCAGTCTCAGCGTTTGAAGATATTCGTCAAAGCACGTTTGAACGGATCACATCACTTTGTCGTTTATATATCAGAGCATACCGAAGTCGGTTGCGTCCAGCTGCAGCGTTTTAACTTGTTATACCCTGAACTCATAAAATGGGTAAATCAGGGTATAATGGTTTTGTGCAAAAGTATGTAACAGGCAGAAGGAAGCATCACCGACCCCAAACAGTATATATATTCTTGATCAGTATCAATAGCCGAGTCAATATGGCCATGTCCGTCTGTCCGTCCGTCTTGCCGTATGTCTGTCTGTATTTACGCGTAGATCTCAGAGACTACAAGAGCTAGAGACTTCATGTTTGGAATATAAGTTCTCCTATACCATAAGCAGAACAAGTTTGTTTCAAATTATCGATAACTATTCTGGTTTCCGATATACACATGTAATTGATTACAAAAAATATCGAATTTGAAAAATGTAAAAATTTGAGTTGTAACAATGGGTAACGATAGAACTTATGTTAAAAATTTCCAAATCGATTACGAAACACCGGAGATATCGACAAGTTAAGTCAGTTTAAAGTTTTGTTTCAATTGATTAATATTTTAAGCATACTTTTAGGGCGCATGTGGTATAATTTTTTGCAACTGGGTTCAGGGTATCTTCTAGTCGGGCTCCCCCGACTAGAGCCTTCTTACTTGTTTTTACTTGTCACTTAAGCTTGCATGTCCGCAAACCCCTTAATAGTTTGTATGCTTGATTCCAAAAAAGCGATTTATACAACTTATTGTCGTCTTTTATTTCTTCACAGTAAAAAATGTAGAAGCTTTTTTATTTATTGACACAAACTAGCAAATTCTAAAGGTTATCAACTTGTTACAGTATGTGTACGAGAGTATGAACTTAATGTGTGCATCTTAATGCACATTTACGTATTTTCTAAGTATGTTAATTAATTTCTGGATTCAATAAGTCGCAACTTATTTCTTGGGTGTGTTGGACAGACAGTAAGAAGATTCGATTGAAATTCCGAGCATTTAAGTGTTATATTATAAATCTTTGTTTGTGTATTTGCTAATAACTCTACAAGTAATAAAGCCAATCATCTAATAACGTTTGTAAACTTTTAAGTACAAGCTACTGGCATTAATATGAACGATTCAATTTGCATTAAGAGCGAGCAGAGCAAGAGCAACAGATAGATACAAAGAAGATTGATAAAAACAAAGTGAGAGCGATAGAGGGGGAAAAAGAGAGATAGCAAAGTTGACGATAATCAGTGTTGCCAGCTACCGGCCACAAAAAAGCAGAGATGGAGAAAAATAAATAGGAAAAATAGGATACAATTTTAGTTTAAAAAAGATTAAACAGAATATCAAATTTTCTTGTATATCAATAGTTATTTCAAAGCAGAATCGAGATAAAAATTTTTTAATGTCAGAATTTGACCATGCTTATGTCAGTAATAGGATTGCCAAGTTCCCGGTAAGTTCATAAGGGCACTTAGTTCGGCCCAAAAATTGCCTATTTTAAAAACTTAATGGTGTTATATTGCTAAATAATGGAATCTTTTTATCTCCAATTCACTTGAAACAGCTAAAAAAGGTCCAAGGTTGATGGTGCAGATGTCCGCAAAACATGCTCCACAGGACATCTTTAGAAACAATGCCCGAAATTCGTGCTTGTATAGCTCCTTGGGTATGTTAACTTTAATATGTGACTGCTGAAGTTCGATATACAGCAGAGCGATAAACCCCGATTAGATTTTTGTAAAGGTTTAGTAGTGGTACGATGAATTTCAAAGTTTTTCAGTAACACTCGTTGTTAAAAAAAGAAAGTGGTTTTATAAAACAAAAAAAAAAAAAGAAAAGAATTCCGGACAATGGGTGTTTTAAAATTGTTACGGCTAGACCAAAAATAAATTGAAAGACCTCCCCGTTAAACGGCTTAAATGGCAACACTGACGTTGATGAATCTGAGTGGCAGAACATGTGGGTGTTAAATATCATGTATTTTTATTCATTTTTTAAATAAATTCTATGAAAAAGAGCATTAATTAATTACTTATGCAGTTGCAGTAGTATGTACGAGTACGAGTATGTAGAGTACGTTAAAGTAAAACGATTTAAGATCAAGTAGATGTGTTAAGCAAGAAATACGAGTAAACGGTGTTCGGTATTGGGAAAAATATTACAAAAAAGATGAGCTTATCAGTCAATAAATACGAGATGCATTCTAAATATAATTGATTAACGTACAAATATATATAATTAAAAAAAAAAAATTATCTGTGTGTTTTCTTAATTTGTTATAATTTTTTTCGGTTTTTTAATTTCTGTTATTGAAAATATGATTTGCGCTGTGAAAGTTTGATTTGATACTGAATGGATGAGATATTGAAATGTAGTTTTTGGAAAGTTTGCTGTTGGTTGGTGTTTTATTTTGTATTTGGTATTGTTTGAATGTATGAAAGTACGTACCCGCATGCCCTGCATACGGGACATGGCACGTAGTGGTCTCAGTGCTCTTAACGTTCGCATAGTCTTGAAGGCTTGAATACCACCAGCTCCAACAAGTGAAGCAACGAAGTTGATAAGCGATACCTAGTTTCGATATAGTTCGAATAGTGCCAAGTTTAACAATTGATTTAAAATTATTATGTTTTTTGTTTTGTTTTAAGTTTAATTAATACAATACATGTAAGTGTTTTGTTTTCAAACTTCAATTTTTATAAAAAAAAAAAACGATACAAAAATAATTTATGTTCTTTTGGTTATTTGTACTGGTTACTGTTAAGTTGGTTAAGTGTTTGTCCTGTCGTACTTGTTCTTGTTTTAAACTCATACCGTTTAAAAATACATACATAACTGAAATAAGTGTTTTTTAGGGACAATTGTTGACATACAAGTTAGCTGCTGCTGCAAATTAATTGTTGTACTCTGTTGTACCAAATGGCGGTACAAGCCTATTATCGGGAAACATACTTGCATTCGCGTTAAAGACTCAATATTAAGCTCTTTAATTGCTTAGACTTAATCATATAACTTATGTGGTAGCCTAGTGGTATAGTATTTATATAGTATTTATATATATATATATATATATAATTCTTCGTACTTGCAAAACACATAATACATATAAAAGAATTTAGGTTGCTTAATAAATATTAGAGTACAGTTTAACTTGACAGATACACACGAACGAAAAATGTTAGCAAATAGTACAGATATATGAATATACATATGTATATGAAAACATACTTAATACATTGTTGTTGTTGTTATGCATGTAGAAGCTGTAGTTCGAGTATACGCTACAACTGGACATGTACATGTACCGCTGAAAGGTATGAGAACGTTCGACACAACACAACTTGCAGGCAATTACAAAACACTCATGATACAGGGCAAGTAAGAAGTATATTCTTTGATTAGTGGTTAGGGGTAATTGGAATGGGAATAAGAGTCGAATAGATCGAAGAGAAAGCCTTTGTGTGTGTGTGTTTGTGTCTCAGATTATCAGCGAGAACTTTGGATGACTGCCATTGTACCTAACCTATACTGCACTTAATCCCCAACCTTATAAAAAAAATTGCTTTTGCACCGTTTACTGTCACAGGGCTCCACAATGGACGAATGTGGCATGCAAACGCCAAATGACAAATACCCAAATAATGAACCAAAGATATTTTTCTTATAAACATGATTAACTAAAGTTGCAAAGTTACATTTACAGTAAGAATTACATATAGTTACAGTTTTGGTATTTGTTGTAAGTGGATACTGGATACGGTTAATACCCCTATTTACGTGTGTAAATATGCGTGCTTATGTCGGCCATGTCGGTTGCATGAACTTTGGGTCTATTGTGTAGCCGTGCGACGTTTATACTAGGTTTTCTTGTTCGATATTAAATAAAGAAGAGGGTTAACTTAACTTTTGGCTTTTGTCTATATATTGACACATTTTTGCTCAAACTTTGCTGCCAGACTCCATTGGTTCGTGGATTTCATTGGCTGGTTGGTAGGTACGCAACAAATCTTTTGTTTCAGGATTACTTGGTTCAGGTATGGAATTACAAAACCGGTTTTGAAAGAGTACTGCCCTTAGACCAACCGGTGACACAGTTTTCTTCTTTTTTTTTGGATGCGGCTTGCTTTTAAGTAAAACACTGCCACCACTGCGTATTTTGTCAAAATTTAACAAATGCTGATAATTGCACTTGTATTCGACTGTCGTTTCTATTTTTTTGAAAAGTGTGTTCAATACCAATTGTATAAATGTAGTTATATACAGTGGGAAAAATATGTCTATACAGCTCAAAAACAATGCATAAATAACAGCTGTGATTATTTCTTTCTTTGCACACTAGGCGACAATTGGGTCGAGAACGTTTTCTTGTACAGTGGTGGTGCTTTAATTATCTATCGTTATCGATAGACATGTATTTATGTATAAGGTGCCGCTATAGGACTAGATCTTGGCTCTGGGTCGGGTTACTGTGGTCATTTTTTGTGTATTTATATGGTAGACATATTATATGGTGCTTCTATTATCGATACACGCTGATGAGGGACGTATATGGGGGAATAAATGGCGCTATTCAATTGTTACAATAATTACATTTTAGCTTTGATACTTAACATACGCTAACGTATGAACATGTGAGTTAAATGGTTTAGCAAGTACTTTCTGACATAATACATACAATATATACTAAATTGAATAATAAATAGAAAATACAACTGTTTTACACTATGACTTAACTAGCCTAAGAAAAACTTGTCCAATATATGTATACAAAAGAGTATAACAGTAGGACAGTATAAATACATAATATACAAAGCTAAAGCGTCATAGCAGCAACGTACATATATGATTGACACAAATGTACATAAATACATACATTAATCTATATCTATATATGTATATCTCTCGTTACATATGTATGTATGTATAAATATAAAGTAAGCACATGATTATATTGAAACACATAAAAAGCTTATTTTTCGTTACCAACTATATACATACTACATACAACGCTGGGGTCTACAAAAGGAAGCAGCGGCTTACAAACATACAAACGTACGCATTGTATATTTTTGTTAATACGATTATATAATACACAATTGTCAACAATATACATATGTACATACATATGTAATGAAGATATTAGGAATATATATATATATATAGATATATATATCTGAATGGTTGGGTACAATAGTAAAATAATACAAATGTATGTACATACTGCCTGGTATAACAGTTATGGAGGGTTTACAATGTCAGCTTGGCTTGGATTGAAGCTTTTAAAAAAATAAAATCCACGCTGATAGTTTACAATGTCAGCGTAGACAATATGTTCAAATTTACGAAATTGTATTACAGCTGTCTATGAGCTTTGAACAGCTGATGTTCGTTTTATGCTTGTGTCCAAAATTAAAGATTTGTTTTTTTATATAACATTGATTTCATTGTTATATATTCGTTAATATAATAATATTCGTACTAAATAAATATTAAATAGTGAATTCTATTATCATATACCTCAGTTTTGATCAAACTAGAGGTAAAAAAAGCACATGTTACTAATTTCGAACATCCGACATCTGTTGAGAGCTTTTAAAACTAAATTTTCGAATAGCTTTTTTCCACTCCAAGCTGAGATGCGAGTGAGACCGGTTACAGATTGAAAGTGAGTGAACTTATGTGAAAAATATGTGTGTCAGACAGGAACAAAACATTTTCCAATCTCAAGCTGACATTGTAGCATATTGTAGCGCCGCCCAAAGAACAGCGTAAAAACTGTTAGGTATTTAACACAGATGAAGAACAACAGCTGGTAACAAAAATGTAAACATACACATATACATATATAACGGCAAATATGCAAAAACTAATACACTCATACACACCCACACTCTTGAAGTTCAAGTTTTATGCAGAAATTGCAACAAACGTTGCAGGAGTATAAAAGTAAGGACCGCAGCAGCAGAGTAAATACAATCTGCCCTGTTCACATTTTTTGTTTTGTGCAGCTTGTTTCAAACATAGTATAACAGAAAGTAGGCAGCACAACAGCAAGATACAGAAAACGAGAGCGCGCAACACAGATAGAAGTAAGACTCGCACTGATTTAAATGAGTTGGTATAAATAATTTTTTAAGTAAGTATGTTACAACATATATTTGTACACATATAGTTACATATATGTATGTATGTATGCAATTTAAGACAAAAAATGGGTTGAGCTAAGGCATCGTGCAAACATTTTATAGACAAAACACTGCTTGCGCGTTGCACAATTGAACCCTCATTAAGGCCCAGTTACCCGAGCTTGAATTGACTTGAATTTTAATTGAATGCTAACGTGCATTGGTACAAAAAAACCAAGCGATTACTCAAACGTGAACTTAGCTTGATCCTAAAAATGAACACGAACATGAAAATGAACCGATTACCTGAACATTAAATTATCGAACAGCTGTTTGTCAATCTTTTGATATTTATTAATAGCAAAACAGCCTTTATTTTTTGCCGGATCCTTAAAATGTTTGCTTGTTTTATTGTAGAACAAATCTTTTTGCTGCACCAATCAAATAAGTTTATGCTCATCCATTTTCAATCAGTCAATGGGTCTTTACTCGCTTGCTCACCCGCTTTACTGCAGCCTTACATATATTTCAGTCTCCAGTCAAAAGTTGTGAGAGACGCATCTCAGCGGACGAAATTGCATGAGCAAATTTCTTGGTTTTGAAGCACTAAGCAGAAAATAACATATAGCATCTTTGCTGTATATTATTTTTTGCTTAGTGGTTGAAGCCAAGGCATACTTAACAAGGTAGCCAATTCATATTCCATTTTAAGTTACGTTCCAATAACGTTAAACAGCTGATTGAAAATGGATGAGCATAAACTTATTTGATTGGTGCAGCAAAAAGATTTGTTCTACAATAAAACAAGCAAACATTTTAAGGATCCGGCAAAAAATAAAGGCTGTTTTGCTATTAATAAATATCAAAAGATTGACAAACAGCTGTTCGATAATTTAATGTTCAGGTAATCGGTTCATTTTCATGTTCGTGTTCATTTTCAGGATCAAGCTAAGTTCACGTTTGAGTAATCGCTTGGTTTTTTTGTACCAATGCACGTGAACATTCAATTAAAATTCAAGTCAATTCAAGTTCGGGTAACTGGGGCTTATGGCTACCTTGTTAAGTACGCACACACACGTACATACATACATCAATCTCAGTTTACGCGCGCACACACACACACAGCGAAATATAAGAGATAATGAAAAGACACAGATAGTATGTTAATACGAGTAGATGGAGAAAAAAAAAGACAGAAAGAGATTTATTGCGTGTGTGTGTGTGTGAGAGAGAGGATAAAGAAGAAAGTTCCAACAGACACTACTTACTTTCATGCCCTCCCATCGCGAAACTGCGCGCAATGGCCTCAAAGCGCGTAGGGTCCGCATCGAGCGGAAGGCGGGCACATCGTCGGCTCCGGACCAGACCGCAGCTAAATTGATTAGCGACAGCTAAACGACCATTATCACAAAACCATAAGTACAAAATTGTATGTATGAATGCAAAAACAGCTTTAGATACCACTCAAAAGTTAAAATTTAAAATGCACTCTTACAAACCGTATGAATTCGAATACAAATAATTGAACGCAAACTTAAACTTAAATTTAAACTGAAATGATCTGTTAACATGTATTTTTATCTTTTTATATATGTAAAAGTATGTGCTAGTTGTTAATATTCTTAGTCTAAACTAAATAAGTGACTAAGTTTTTTAAGACTGTTATACTCTAGTAGTGCAACGGTTCCTTTATAACGGGTTTAGATGGTTAATAATACTACAATGCGTCAACATATGTTTTATACATACATATGTTAACCATTACATAATTGTTAGCAGCATCGAAAATCTATTTGTATGTACGTAAGATATTTATGGCAGAAATAAAAATCATTTACATTTTCAGCTAATTTTTTCTTTCAACATTTACAATATAGTCCAATAGTCAGTCAATGTTTTATTTTTTTTAATATGTGTAGGTTTAGTTTGGAATTTTTAAGCTTTTTGTATGTTTCTTTATACAATATTATTTAAAACCTGATCGTTTTGGTTCAAGAAAAGAAGTCGGTAATAAATTCTGATTCGGTTCGTCGATAAGTTAATTAAAAGTTAGAAAGTCGAAAGCATTTATACTCGGCCAACATAAGAACTTACCATGACAATAACGAAATCAAGCCAGCACCACGCGTTCGTAAAGTACACTTTGAAGCCAAGTGCCAACCACTTGATTAACATCTCCAAGAAGAATATAACCGTAAATATTCTGTCCATATAGTATAAAATATCTTGCAGTATTGGCCTTTGTGGCAGGTGTACATCTTCTAAAGCCTGTTTGCGTAACGTTACGGATGAAGGAAGTGTATTTGAGTAATTTGTAGAACAAAAGCATTATAAGTACATACAAAATGTTTCTAGAAGCAGTACGATTGTATAAGAAGCTAGAAAATCATAAACAATATAGTAAATAACAATGTGGAGCCGTTTGATAGGCTATACACATATAACATTTTCAAAACATTGTTTCATCATTAACATTATTATAATCTTTTTGTTTTTATAGTTATTGTTTTGGTTTCTTTTTTTTTTTGCAAGAAAATAGACAACTTTCTTTAACTTTTTTTATGTCGTTTTCTTCATGTACCGACAAATCAAAGTCAAACGCAGGTGAAGAAAAATTTTCAAAGAAATTGAAGACAAAATTCTTGAAAAAATACGCAAAAGCGTCTCATTCAATAAGCTTAGCTACACAAAAGCCCTCGAATAACATGGTTCTAATTAATCTTCGAAGATAAGTCAGTACACTTTGACTTAAGACTTAAGACACAAACCGTTTGACTGCAGTGTGCCTAAAGTCAAGTCAAAAGTCAAGTTTGTTAGTGCTCACTTATCTTCTTTTAACAATATTTATAGATAAATCCAAAAAAACGTTAAGTCAAATTAATTAAATCTTTACTGATAGCAACAAGCTGACTGGCATATATGTAAAACACGATAATAATTTAGATAGCCTTAAATGGTCACATCACACGAGTTTCATTTAAAGATCAAAAAGCAATTGGACGTAAAGCATTGTGAAATATGTTGCCATCAGTAAAAGTTTAAAATAAAGAAATCAATACAAAACATACTTATATTTTTTTTTTTTTTTAGATAAATGCATGTATGGTTAAAACAATTTTTATGGCTCAACTATGCTGCACTAGCAAAATCTAATTGACTCTAGAGTCAAAGAATAAAAATAAAGAAATAAAAAACAATGAAGCAATCAACTTTGGTAAAGTTTAAGCAAGGCTTGAGTAACTACTATTAATTTTTTTATTTGTTTTAATTATTTTAAGTATAATTGCTTGATTATTTTTGTGATATTTCAAATTGCTGTAAACTTTGCATGGCATATTTCAACAACTCGAAATGTCAAAAATATTTTATCAAAGTTTGTGGTGTTTTTTTTTAAATTTTTTTTAGTAGTTGTAGGTGACTTACCAAAGCTAAGCTACTCATTAAAATCATAGTGATAACAGCTGTTTCAAAATATTTATTTTCAATTAATTGAAAAGTTTTCAGTCGTAAATTGCCCCATCCTTGCCAGAATGGCGAATCATCGTCCCCAGCTAAGATTGGAAATTTTTTATAGTACGAATCTGGGCAGCAATCAGCAGGATACTCGTCAAGTATATCCTCGTCATTTGCATGTATTATGATATCACCGTCGAGAGGGCCCTCTTCCAATTCGCCCTCCTCGTCTAGCTCCTCGTCTAGACCTAAATCCTCTTTACTGGCATCGCGCTTCTCCTCGCCTTCAATCGTTTCGGCGCTACCCTTGTGGCTTTCGTCCTTGAATGGTCGATTCTTATGGCTACCGTATGAATTAATGCTGGCAGTGTCGTCGTCCTGTAAGGACAAACCTCTATGGTTTAGCTCGTGTTCCAGTCTATTGTCTTGGTGGTTAATTGAGTTGCCAATCATCTGTATAATTATTTATATATATATATATATATATATATATATATTGTTTTTTTTTTATATATATTTTAAAACGATAGCAGTTCAAGTGTCGGGCTCAGTTGGTTGGTTTGGTTTGGTTAGTTGAGCTATTATTATAAGCATTTTTTTATACTCGATACCGAAAGTAAAGAGTATATTGGGTTTGTGCAATGTCCGTCATGGTGTCTGTCCGTCCGTATGTTCGCAACTTTTTTCCACACCCTTCAAGTTAGAGACTTCAAACAATGCGAATCTCTTTATCTATGGTATAGTAAATTAAAGTGTCAAGATTGGAGTTCTACGATAACTAGGGGGCTGGCAAATCGATAAGCTCTATAACGCAAAATCGATAGATCCAGCTATTTCGCTAGCCCTTACAGCTAGAACTACCAAACTTATGGAGAAAATAGCTATTAGCAATCCTCAAAAAACTGCATCAAAAATTTTGGAGCCACGCCTACCCATTTCGCCCCCAGCCTCCACGCAGTTTAACACTAACAATGCCCATATCTTCTACATTTTTGAGCTAGACCCATCAAATTTGGTGCCAAGATAGGTGTTGACGATTCCCAACCAAATTCATAAAAACTTTGGATGCCAAACCCATCTATACTGCCCTAGCCGCCCTCAACCGCCCCAACGCTTTGCTAAAAACGGTAGTGCGTGTACCTTCCATAGTGTTTGAGCTAGAGTCACAAAATTTGGTAGGTAGATAACCTGTAACGACCCCCCAAAAACAGCATTAAAGTTTTGGAGCCCCACCTACCCATTCCGCCCCCAGCTCCCCGCAGTTTAAAAACAGAAATGCCTATATCTTTTACAGTTTTTGAGTTAGAGCCACCAAATTTTGTGCCAAGATAGGTGATTATAACCCCCAAAAAAATGCATAAAAATATTGGATGCCACGCCAATCCATACTGCCCAAGCTGCTCCAAACCACCCCAATGATTCACTAAAAACGGGGTTACGTGTATTTTCCAAAGCGTTGAAGCTAGTCACCAAATTTGGTAGGAAGATAGCTGTTAACGATTCTCAAAAAACTGCATCAAAGTTTTTGGAGCCACGCCCCATCCGTTCCTCAGGCCCCTACATTTTGAAATCAAAAACGCCTATATTTTCCACAGCTTTTGAGCTAGAGCCGCCGATTTGGTGCCAAGATTGGTGATGAAGAAACCAAAAAAATTTGGATGGGGCCCCCCCATACCGCCCCCAGCCCCCCTTCCACCATATTCTACTAACTAGACTACTAGCTACTAGCTAGAGTCACCAAATTTGGAAGGAAGATAGCTTTTTGGCATCCTCATCTGCACCAGACAATCTTTAAGGCAGCGTACACCCCTGCCCTATCCGCACCCCATTGCAATCAGGTATCTTTTTATCTGTTTTATTACTGGTATCGAGTATACCGCAGTCGGGTGCGTCCGACTGCAACGTTTCTACTTATTTTTTTTTTGTTGTTGGTTGGATTGTGGAAAAACACACAGATATATATATATATATATATATATATATATATATATATATATATAACTTATGCATGAATTTATATTTTTATAAATTACATAAGTCTATGAACGTGAAATATAATTGTATTCGCAACTTGAATAGTATAAAACTAAAATTCGAGTTATCTTATTTACCGTTGCATTATTTAGATACTTGGATTTCTTCGGCTTATGGTTCTTCATGTCGCCGTGTATCGTAAACTCCATGCCATCACCAATGGCTACCTCCAGCTGTGCCTGCTCCTTAATGCCTTTTTTGATCAAACCATCTGCAAGGATCTCGTCGTGTCCCAGTTCCAATTCGTTGTCCCCATGCTCTGCAGATATACAACGACAAACGCCCTTGCCTTTCGTATCCGAATTTTGTATTTCGTTATAGACATTTAATTTTCGATATGAACATGTTACATAATATATAGATATGGCATATATAGCATATATAGCATATGTGTATATATGAATGTACGTATATATGGTTGTACATGTATGGGTGATGTTGGAAATCATAAAACAAATTCAGATGAATTCAGAACAATTCAAGACAACCAGTTGTCGTTTGCGTTAAAGATTTGTTGTTATGGATGTTTTTTTTTATTTTTTTAATTGTCATTGTTGTGGTTTTGTTGTAATTCATATTATTTTTTTATTTTGATTTGATTTTGTAGGTTCAGTAATATAGTAGATTTGATGCGTTGATATTTTGGCCAATGCAATAGGTTTGGTTTTTCATAATACAGATATATATTTTTTAATCATGACAAGCCAAATTACATATATGAAAAGAATAAAGACAGTTATGCGGTTAATATCATATTGGGATCAATTGTATGTTTACGACACAAAGTATAAACACAAAACACATTACATTCCTAGACATGGCGTTCTCTAAACCGATCGATAAAAATCGCTAGCAGCACAGTTGAGAAAACGCACTTTGGAAATCATACTAATTCGGTAAACTCAAAGCAACACTACGAACAACGCATATCGATAAATTATTTGTTAATCGGGCTTCCAAAGAAAGAGCTGCAGAGTGAGGTGAGATGATCGCTAGAGATGGTTAATGATCTAGTTGTCAATAACAAAATGAAACTAAGCCCAATGCTAAACTGTCTTATCCGAAAGCCAGTATTAGTTTAAATTTTTATATGTACGTACATTTAAAGTACTTCAAGGTGGCAATGTGGTTAGAAATCTGGCTTTTGGGTTGACATGAGCGTAACAAACATACTAATTTTACATATTGTTTATTAATTAATGAGTAAAATTTAAGTGCTAGCGGTATTTTTTTGTTTGATAAAAAATAATTCCATACATATACCATATACAATATACACAGACAACAATAATATCGAAAATAAAAATAACGTATCACTATGAAGGATCAAATCCACTGTTTTACTTTCAATTTATATAATTTTCGTTACACTAGGTATTTCAAATTTATTTTCGCATTGTTTGCGAATGTCATAAGGAAATATTCAATTTGCTATTGCTATTTTTTTTTTTTAAATTTTAAAATTTTGGTTTTTACCTTTTGCAATTCGCTAATATGTACATATGTTTCGTTTTTTATAAATCGATTCTTTTAAAATGACAAAACTTGTTCGATTATGTATATTTTGTTTTTAGATTTTTTATACTCGATACCGAAGGTAAAGGTATATTGGGTTGACAATTGACATCGTAAACAGACCTGCAACAAAAGTTCGGATGCCACGACCCCATACCGCCCCCCGCTCCCCTTTCAGCACCTTTTACAAAGTTTGAGCTACAGTCACCAACTTTTGAAGGAAGATAGCTTTTTGCTTGCCAAATCTGCATCAGACAATCTTTGAGGCATAGTACACCCCAGACGCAACCGCGCCCCATTGCAATCAGGTCTCTTTTTATCGGCTTTATTACTTGTATCGAGTATACCGCAGTCGGATGCGTCCAACTGCAACTTGTTTACTTGTTTGTTTATTTGTTGAAAAATACATGGAAAGTGGGATTTATGGGATCGATTGTTAACAAAAACTAGAAAAAATTCGAATGCGACCGGCTTAATTGCTTGCTATACATAAATATACGTACACACATTTTAACATATTTTTAAATACATACATATTATTGTACATATACATATCAAATTATATGAATATTTATAAAGATTGCTATGGAACTATGTACGAGAACGAGTACGAGGACGAATGTAAATAGAATTCTGCGCGGATAGAAAAATAAATAAACAAGTAACGAGTCGAAGGTATTGAGTAAACGAAGTAACAAGAGTGACGAGTTCAAGTTGAAAATTTAAATATTTACTAAGGACAAAAACATATACGTATGTATATACCATATATTTGCTAAATACGCAATACTAAATCTAAAAGGATGAGAAAAATCTACGAATATATTTAATATTGGTAGATAGTACGAGTAACACAGGTATGAAGTGAGCGAAAATGTCACACTCGGCGCAATCCTTGATGGCCCCGATGCATACACATACGAGTACACAGAAACGAAATAAAATTACAAATATATACACACATAAATACATATGTACATATTCATGGTCTTTCTGAGGCTTGGGGAGAATAACAATTATGTTCAAGCCGAACGGAAACTTACAAAACAAAAACAAGTTTATTTCAAAAGACATACCAATGAGATCGAGATTATACTAGATTATATTCGATTTGATTTTATTCTACTTTGTTGATGGATATATGATTTTGTTTACTTTTCGATATTTCTTCTAGTAGATTTTTGGCAACTGTAGATTTTGATGAAAGGTTGGTATTGGGATGGATGGTAAAACTGGAGAACTAACTAATGAGAATTTGTGTGTTTTTGTTCTCTTTTTTTTTGATTTCGATTTGCAAATTGTCAGCTAGGAAGATTTTAACACTTAACAGTCTTAGACGAATTGGGTTTTTGATTAAACTAGAAAACTTAGTTTTTTTTTTGCCAATTATGTATTGAAGTTGACGTTAATGCTAATAAACGCAAATATATATGTATATATACTTAAACGTGTTTATATATATAAGTATATATGCATACATATATCATTGATAATATCTAAAGTTATTCTTATTACATATTATATAATTAAAAGTAGTTAAGTAATTGAAAACAAGTGGATAAAAACCTTCGCTCCAAATCCAACTGATCTGGTTGATCCTCTCACCTGATGGTTGATCACTTATTTGATTAGTCAATTTGTTACGTATTAACTTGAAACAATCAGCAATATTACGCTTAACCCAACTTTTAAAACGACCAATGCGATTAAATGCCTCGGCTATTTTGTTAGTATCATTGTCGGCAGTTGGTGCTGATAAGCTAGATGAGCCAAAATTTGACAAAAGCAAGGCCAAGAAAAGATTAAGAACCTGCGAATAAATACCATTCGTTGTTAGTATATTTGTTATCAGAAAAAATATCGATTTTGCTGTCCATACTTACCACAAGATTGCCGATGACAACGGTGGCCAAGAAAAATGGAATACAGGAAACATCACCCACGTACATACAGTCCCACATTGACTCGATCCATTCTCCGCATAGCACACGGAACACGATCATAAAACTGTGCATGAAGTCAGTGAAGTTCCAGCGCGGCAGATCGCCATCCGGAAAACGATCTTTATGATCTATAGCGTAACGAATGGACAAACGTGTTAATATCACATATGTTTATTTACAGGGTTAACACAAATACGGAAACGGATTGGTTTTTATAGTATTTAATTTATTATACACATAATGCATATTTATTAATTTTTTTTGCGTGTTTTTTCAATTACAAAAGCCACAGACAGAAAGCGTATGCAAAAGTGGCTGCAGAGCCCATAAACAGTGCTGAAAATGCGACTAAAGCTAATTAAAAATCGCAGTGTATTAAATGCGTTTGAAATCAAAACCAACAAAAAACAAGTAGAATCGTTGCAGTCGGACGCACCCGACTGCGGTATACTCGATACCAGTAGTAAACCAGATTAAAAGATAGCTGATTGCAATTCAAGTTAAAAGTATATGGTAGATGGTAGGCTGGGGGAGGTATGGGGGTGGTAAATGGGGGTGTGGCATCCAAACTTTTGCTGCTGATCTATTTATGATGTCAATAGCTATCCTCAAACCGAATTTGGTGACTCTAGCTAAAAGTTAGTAGAATATGGTGTAAGGGGGGCTGGGGGCTGGAATTGGGGGGGGGGGCGTGGCGTCCAAAGTTTTGCTGCAGATCTATTTATGACGAAAATTGCTATTCTCATACCAAATTTGGTGACTCTAGCTCAAAGTTAGTAGAATATGGTGGAAGGGTGGCTGGGAGCGGTATGGGTGGGGGGCGCCATCCACATTTTTTAGGTTTCTTCATCATCTATCTTGGGACCAAATTTGGCGGCTCTAGCTCAAAAAATGTGGAAAATGTAGGCGTTTTTTATTTCAAAATGCAGGGTGCTCGGAACGGGGGGGCGTGGCTCCAAAACGTTGTTTTTTGGGGATCGTTAATAGCTATCTTCCTACCAAATTTGGTGACTCTAGCTTTAACGCTTTGGAAAATACACGCATTCCCGTTTTTAGGGAAGCATTGGGGCGGTTTGGGGTAGCTTGGGCTGTATGGATTGTCGTGGCATCCAAAGTTTTTTTGCATTTTTTTGGGGGCTATAATCACCTATTTTGGCACAAAATTTGGTGACTCTAACTCAAAAACTGTAAAAGAAATAAGCATTTCTGTTTTTAAGTTGCAGATGCGCTGGGGGCGGAATGGGTAGGTAGGGCTCCAAAACTTTGATGCAGTTTTTTGGGGATCGTTAATAGCTATCTTTCTACCAAATTTGGTGACTCTAGCTTTAACGCTTTGGAAAATACACGCATTCCCGTTTTTAGGGAAGCATTGGGGCGGTTTGGGGTAGCTTGGGCTGTATGGATTGGCGTGGCATCCAAAGTTTTTATGCATTTTTTTGGGGGCTATAATCACCTATTTTGGCACAAAATTTGGTGACTCTAACTCAAAAACTGTAAAAGAAATAAGCATTTCTGTTTTAAAGTTGCAGGGGGGCTGGGGGCGGAATGGGTAGGTAGGGCTCCAAAACTTTGATGCAGTTTTTGGTGGGTCGTTACCAGTTATCTACCTACCAAATTTGGTGACTCTAACTCAAACCCTATGGAAGATACACGCACTACCGTTTTTAGCGAAGCGTTGGGGTAGTTGAGGGCGGATAGGGCAGTATAGATGGGCGTGGCATCCAAAGTTTTTATGAATTTGGTTGAGGATCGTCAACACCTATCTTGGCACCAAATTTGATGGCTCTAGCTCAAAAACTGTAGAAGATATGGTAATTTTTAGTGTTAAACTGCGGGGGGCTGGGGGCGGAATGGGTGGGCGTGGCTCCAAAATTTTTGATGCAGTTTTTTGGGGATTGATAGTAGCTATTTTCTCCCCAAATTTGGTAGTTCTAGCTGTAAAGGCTTGCGAAATAGCTGGATCTATCGATTTTGCGTTATCGAGTTTATCGATTTGCCAGCCTCCTAGTTATCGTAGAACTCCAATCTTAACACTTTAATTTACTATGCCATAGATAAAGACATTTGCAAAGTTTCAAGTCTCTAGCTTGAAGGGTGTGGAAAAAAGTTGCGTTCATACAGACTGACAGACGGACAGACACCATGACGGACATTGCACAAACCCAATATACTCTTTACCTTCGGTATCGAGTATAACAAGTAGAAACGATGTAGTCGGACGCACCCGACTGCGGTATACTCGATACCATTAATAAAACAGATTAAAAGAGACCTGATTGCAATGGGGTTTCGTATACGCTGCCTCAAAGACTGTCTGGTGCAAATGGGTATGCCAAAAAGCTATCTTCCTTCCAAATTTGGTGACTATAGCTCAAATTTTGTTAAAGGTAGGGGCTGGGGGCGGTATGGGGGCGTTGTATCAAAATTTTTGCTGAAGATCTGTGTATCATGTCAATAGCTATCCTCATACCAAATTTGGTGGAAGGGGGGCTCCGTGTGGTAAGGGGGCGTGGCATCCAAATTTTTGCTGCAGATCTATGTATGATGTCAATTACTATCCTCATACCAAATTTGATGACAGAATATGTTGGAAGGTGGCTGGGGGCGGTATGGGTGGGGGCGGCATCCAATTTTTTTGGGTTTCCTCATTACCAAGCTTGGCACCAAATTTGGTGGCTTTAGCTCAAAAGCTGTGGAAGATAAAGGCATTTCTGTTTTTAAACTGCGGGGTGGGGGGCAGAATGGATGGGAGTGGCTGCAAAATTTTGGTTGCAGTTTTTATTGGGGTCGTTACGAGTTATCTTTCTAATAAATTTTGTGACTCAAAATCAAACACTATGGAAGATACACACATTACCGTTTTAAGCGAAGCGTTGGGTTGGTTGGGGGTGGCTAAGGCAGTATAGATGGGCGTGCCATCCAAAGTTTTTATAAATATGGTTGGGGCTCGTCAACACCTATCTTGGCACCAAATTTGGTGGCTCTAGCTCAAAAACCGTAGAAAATATGGGCATTTTTGGTGTTAAACTGCGGGGAGCGGGCTGGGGGCGAAATGGGTGGGCGTGGCTCCAAAATTTTTGATGCAGTTTTTTGGGGATTGATAGTAGCTATTTTCTCCCCAAATTTGGTAGTTCTAGCTGTAAGGGCTAGCGAAATAGCTGGATCTATCGATTTTGCGTTATCGAGCTTATCGATTTGCCAGCCCCCTAGTTATCGTAGAACTCCAATCTTGACACTTTAATTTACTATGCCATATATAAAGAGATTTGCAAAGTTTGAAGTCTCTAACTTGAAGGGTGTGGAAAAAAGTTGCGTTCATACAGACGTACAGACGGACAGACACCATGACGGACATTGCACAAACCCAATATACTCTTTACCTTCGGTATCGAGTATAACAAAGCTAAACAAATTGAAAAAAAAAAAAATGCAGCCAAGTTGCAGATATTTATTTTGTTTTCAAATATAGTATGGTACATTATGAAAAAAAAGATACAAAAACAGTAGTTGAGTAAAGTAAAGCCAGAGTAAAAGTTTTGTTGCTTGTTGCACTCTAGTACTTACAGAAATCAGCCAAAGGCAACCGCCAGCCAGGCGGAAATAGGACCCAAAACTCAACTCAAACAATATGCAGAACAAAATGATGATCGTAGCTGATCTTTCTTTGATAAACGGACAGTGCTTACTTAACAAACGGACAAACTTTTGTTTGTTTTAATTTTCTGCAAAGTTTTCTGCACTCAATTTAAGGCTATCAAATTACTGAGAGCACGACAAACAACTTAAAAAATTGCATTTAAGTTATATTTTTGGCTAGTGCTGCAACAAGTACAACACACACACAAGCTTACAAACAATTAACTTAGGAATTTATTTATAAAAAAGCTTTGCAATTACTTCAGTAGATCAAAATTAATTGTTAAAATTGATATGTCTGGATAAGAGACATGTACACTTGGTACGAAACAGTTTGAGTGAAAATATAATTGTTCAATGCGATTTGATCGGTTATAATCCGTCAGCTGATTGAAGCAATTTAAGTTAATTTTGTTTTGTTATCACACTTTTGCAAATCGCATTTTGGGGGTATCAACAACAATAAACATAACGTAAGCTTAAGCATCTACAGATAAAAATGTAGATGGGAAATCATCAAACCTATATAAAACAAACACATATTTACATACACACATTTCGAATTTAGAGCTTAAGAAACGATAAAATAAACACGGTTACGAAACATGAAAAAAAAAGATAAAAATTCACACGATTGATAAAAACTATTGAAATGCCGTGATTTGACTGACAGACTGATTGTTTACTTACCATGATAGTTCTTTCCGAACAGTTGCATTCCCATCACCGCAAAGATGAAGATGATAATGCAAAGTACGAAAGTCAGATTACCCAAAGCGCCCATGGTGCGGCCCATTATGGAAATGAGTAAATTAAGTGTTGGCCAAGACTTAGCCAATTTGAATACACGCAGCTGCATTTTTCGAATTGCATTATGAAGTTCAATTTTGTTTTATTGGTTTTGGTTATATTTATAACGAATTAAGATGTTGGCAGTGATTGATTGGATTTAAGTGTTAAATCAGTTGGTTATTTTGTTTGAATAAGGCGTGTTAAAGTATTTGTTTCATTTGTTCAATTCGATTGAATATCAATTTGTAAATGAAATGTTGATTAATTGAGTTGTCAATATTATCATTATTATTATTGTGATTATCATCGATAGTAACATTAGTATTTTTGATATGTAAGCCGGGCAAAGCATTAGGAATACAAAAAATAGTAAAATTCATGTAGCATTATGTTTAGAAATGCAAATAACAGTTGAATATGAATATAAAAGCTACGAATGTGACAATAGTTGTAAATCCCGAACAGCATTTATTGTTCCGACAACTTTAATGCTGTACATGATTTATTCAATAATTCGGTCTTTGATATATTCAATCCTTAATTGCCATCACATATGTAAATTATTACAATATCTAAAATTTATTATTCTTAACCTATTATAAGTAATTAATTAAGTTTGTATGTATGTATTAAATTTGCCATTTTTGTATATACACATACAAAACATCTATGTATCGTGTATATGGATATAGATTTGGAGCTATGTTAGGAAAGAAAAATACGCTCAAAAAAATGCTATGAATGCTCCCACATTGAAACTATGATGTTTTCAATCAGTATTAGTGTTTTTTATGCTTATGAATTCAAAATTGATAAGCACAATACATACTTGAAAATCTAAATGTAAAATCTATGCCCAAAGCATTGCCATTTGTTTTGTTTGGTTTATCACATGTTGAATTTTTTTATATCATAGATTAAGCTATTTTCCATTTTAACTTAAAGGTATGTTTGTTGGCCAAAAATAATAACGAAGAAAAAGTAACAAATATCATAGAGTAAGTTAGCTTGGAGCAAAAAGTAGTTGGTTGAGTAAGTTTTAATAGGAAAATGCTTGGTAGATTAAAAAAAATGGTGTGTGTTGCGCGCTTAATAAAACTTGCGGTTGTTTGCTGTGGTTTTTGACTTTTCTTGGTGGTAATTGTTTTTTGATCGATTTTTATTTGGTTTTTATATTTGTTTGGGCATATACAATAATACCTGTGTAGTTTTTGCCAAACAGCTGCATGCCCATTACAGCAAATATGAAGATTATAATGCATAAGACGAAGGTCAAATTGCCCAGAGCGCCGACAGTGCGACCCATAATCGATATGAGTAAATTTAACGTTGGCCATGATTTGGCCAATTTGAATACACGCAGCTGTAAATTGGCAGGATATGGGTAACATTAGCGTTGTATGTGTGTGTATGTGTTTGCGTGTGTGTGTTTGGGTGTTATAGTGTTTTGTGGATAAAAAAGTAAACAGGTAACGGATTACAAGTAATCGGAATTGAAGAATTATGCGTTTGTACGTTACATGGCTTTGATTTCAGTTAGTAAGTATAAGTTGTAAGAGGTATTTACATTCTACAATAGCTATAACATTATATTTAAATGTCAAAAATATGTATTCCCAATAAAGCTACCTTAAATTCTTAGCTATCTTGAGTTATTCACTTGTTAATAGCCCGGTGATACATTTAGTTAGTGCTTACCAAACGAAACGAACGTAATACTGATAAACCCTGGACGCCCTCAAGGCCCAGCTCAAGCAGCGAAAGGGCGACAATGATGAAATCAAAGATGTTCCAACCTTCCTGGAAATAGTATTTGGGACTCATGGCCATAAGTTTCATAGTGGCCTCGATTGCAAAAGTGGCGGTAAAGAACTGTAGCGCGAATAGTTGAATTTAATTGAGTGTCGGAGTGAATGTGTGAATCAACGATAATACTCACATAATTGCCACTTTTGAGAATACGTTCCATTTCCTTGTTCATGTCATGATGATCCATTGCCATGAACATGGTATTCACAACGATACACAGCGTAATGAAGAGCTCAACAAAAGGATCGAAGACGATAAGTGATACCCATTCCTGAAATTTCAACCAAACCCAGCAGCAGTCCCACACACAAAATACATCGATGCCTTTCAGTATCACTTCGAGCGCCCTGTCTTTAAATGTGGGCCCATCCTCGTCGTCGTCCTCTGTTGGAAAATAGTAAACAGAGACTGAACCATACAAAAATTTGTTATTAGTTGTGATTTGACCAACTTTGACTCAACCAGATTAGTAGATTTTATTTTTTCGGTTTTTTTTTGTTAAGCAGATTTTATACGATCGAGCTTCGTAATTCTGAATGAAAGTATTTGATTATTATTTATGCACCGATAACTATCGGTTTTTATTATAAATATATTATTTATTTTTTGAAGCTTCAGTGCATTGGAAATTATTCGTTGGCTTTTTCAGATTAAACAAAATGAAAATAGAATCAAACACTCACGCGCAGTTTGTGGTTGTGCGTGGGTCATTTTGTGTTTGTGCTTGTGAGTGTGGATATTTACGTGTTCGTTTGAAAAAGCGAGAGGTTTGATTTGGAGCGCTTTTCAAAATCAGAAGCTAAATACCAAATTTAGTACTTTAGTTTTTTGGCAAACTACTTTTTTCGTCAACAAAATAAGATTAGGTCACTTTGAAAGATCTTCAGATACGCTAGAGTCACCTTTATTAATTTACTTGGAGCAGTTCCATTACAAATGAGATGTTCTAAGCATCTGGAACTAAGTACTATGTGAAAGTAAGAGTATTTAGGCATAACGGGTTAAGAACGTAATGATTCTTTAAGTGCTATGAAACTATTGTTGTCCTGGGAAATCGAGTATTGAGACCATCAATTATTTTACACTTAAGCTTTAACTATATATGTACTTAAAATCTCCGAATTGTAGGCTGAAATAAGGTATTTATAGTGATAGTAAGGTCTAATAGCCTATTGCCACTGCTCAGTTAATCTGTTAACAGTCAGTTGCATGTATGCTCCAATAAGGAATCAACTGAAGTATAACTGACCGTAAATATTTACTAAGGAATAACTGAAGAGAACTTTATTTGAACACTTGTTCGATAAAACATCGCGGTGTTTCACCGAAAAAGCCACTAAACAGTTGATTGAAGATTGAAAAGGTAAGCGCAAATTTGTAATATATATTTTAAAAAATTAATATACTTCGGTTTTAGACGGATTCCCGAAAAAAATATGTGAATTGGGACCAAGGGATTTAGAACTTATTTGTGGAATTGTGGGACGACAACTTTATTGCGCTTAGAAAAATGCTAAGGACCTCCCACATTTATGCAAAAATGGCGGAAAAATTGAAGGAGGCGGGAATGCGAGACGTGGATGGCGCAGCAGTTCGATATAAATTTAAAAACTTTACACGCAAGTAAAAGTAAGTATATAGAAAACTGGGTATAGTATGTCCAAAAGCTTATTATTGTTGTTTCCTTCTAGTCAAGAATTGAAAGATCGGGCCCGTCTGATGGTGCAAAATCTAAGTGACAGCTCTTTCACAAGGTGCATCGTATATTGCAACCAGTCAGGTCAATACATATTACAGGCTTCAACGACCAAACAACAGGTAGTGTAATTTAATATTATTGTAATATGATTAATATATTCAGTATTATTCGTAAGTGCCTGCACCGCTTGAATTTTTGGATGACTTTCCGTCGACGTCTGCTGAAAATATCACTGAATTGGAGCGTTCCTCTTTGGATCGGGCATCCATGGATAGATGTTCAGTGGAGCGGTCTATCTCAGAGCGCTCATCACCAGCGCCTGGGGAGCCACCGGCAAAGCGGCGTAGCACGACAAGCGGGTCCGTCACGTCGCTAGAGGAAGCTATTCAAGCTTCCACAGCAAATCATGAGGAGTTGTTTAGTAAGGTGGAGAAAACCCTTGCTGACATTAGCAGCTCAATCAAAGAAACATTGGCTTTGATGAATGATGTTTTAAGGAAAAATTAATAACTTTTAATTAAGTGTCGTTTTGCTGCAAAATAAAAAGGCATCTGTTATGCACATATCTTAGGGTTACAAATTTAAGAAATTAATGAAGTCAAGTTATAAAAATACAATTTCGATTTATTTTGTTTTTATGTTTTAAGTTGCTCGATTATAGCTCTTCTTATATTACAAGCAGCTAAATCCCGCGGAAATAAACTGTTTAGCACTTCCCAAGAATCTAAGAAAGCTGAGTTGTGCCTGTTTAGCCATAACAATTTTCGAAGCCTTTGCCATTACAAACATAAATTTAGAGATATTATACTATTTCAAATATTCTTGCAATTTTAACTTACAAATGCCCACTCAGATGGACGCTTCCGTTTTCTAGTTTTTGCAATGTTCGTGGCCGATGTGCTTATATTATATTGCTCCTTCATAACAATCAAAATAGCTTGTGGACATTGCAAATATGTCAATAATACTGACATTAATGCAGTACAAATTTGCAATAATACATTTTGCTCCATGTTTAATTCGTAATTTTAGCTATTACAAACCAAAACAAAACAAACCGAACAGCTGATTTATTTAGGGAGGTTCAGTTAACAGTGCAATGGAAACAGGTTTCACAACGGACTGTTAAAATTAACTGAAACCAACAAGAATTCATATAATAGAGCGTTCAAATGCAAAAATTCTGATATAGAGTTGGGAAGTCGTTTAGCAGCTACCACGCTCTCAGAGAGAAATATCGCAGGCTAGTTTTACTTAAGTCGTGAGCCTCGAGCATATCGCGTCAGTCTGCTCAAGGCATGATACAATTATTATGGTAGTGTCATGCGAGCAACGCTCTCTTTTTTCTGGTACCAATCGACAGTCGCAAAGTGCTTGTCGTTGTGGTAAGACGTCTGTGCGGACGAATTTCGTTATGTTTGTTATGTTTGTTCATGTGTTTTTTAGGTTAGAACAGAAACAAAATCTTATGGGGCATCGCAAATTATTAAAAATTTTATTATAAATAAAGATATCTTTTTTATATTTTTAAGTTTAATATACTTTTTAGTTTAATATTGATTTAATATAATTAAATCTTAATATCACTTTTCATTGTTGTTATTCAAAACTATATAATTAATATAATTGAAAGCGTTTCACTCAAAATTTTATTTAGTTAAATATTTTTACGAAACTACAAAATTTCATAGACTGCATACAATCAAAACACTTTTTATACCTAACTCTGTCGCACTAACAAAATAACCCCTTAACAGAGTCAAGAGAGTAAAATAAAGAGAGCAACTTGACTGTCTCCCTCGCACTCACGTGTTCAAATCAGTTGGTACTGGCTCTCTCGGATGACACTACCTACTTAATTGTATCATGGTCCATTCCATGGTTGAATTATACATGGTTAAGTCGTGAGAGCATGCTCGCTCAATTTTTAGGAGCCTGTTGTTAGTTGCAAAGCAGCTGTCAACGTGATAAGTTGTGAGTGCGGACGAATTTTTCGTGGAATTTTAAGGTTACGTTACTTTTTTAGAACTATGTTTATATGTTTTATACGTTTATACATGTTTCATGTCATTTTATTTCATTTACATAATCAGTTTAAAAATTTAAATTACACATGTAGCCAAAAACACACAACGCTCTGAAATTAGAACCTCTGTTGAAAAATGTAAACAAAATCACACATCGTTCTATCTCGTTTTTGCACACTAAAACAAGACGATGAAGCAATATCGAAGCAGCAACTATGCTATCTCTCTTGCACTCGCATGGTCTTATCAACAGGCTCCTTCTGCCGCGCCGTATAGCTAGCCGTATAATTCAACCATGGTCACTGCTTGTTCAACGAGAGGGTTGGGTTCGGACGAATTTTTTCTGTAAAATTTGGTTAACCCTAACGTGCCGATATATGTTTATGTTTTTATATGTTTCAGCAGACTTATTTTTGTCCGTAATTGTTGGTAGCTATGTACCTTAAATACTAGTCATACTATTAAAGTCAACGAAAATAATACTGAAGAGTTTGACCCCGAAGACGTTAATTGCAAATTAAAAATTAATTAAAATAAGACTAAAAAAATTAAGTTTTGTTTGTTTTATCAAGAGGGGCTGCTTAGGGTTAATCAACAGACGCTGTCCGCGTTACATTTACACTAACAGTGCTATGTACACAAAATAAGGGACTGTTAATTACGGAATGGACCACCTTATGTTATTCCATCATGGGCTGGGCTGGCTGTGCTACGGCAGCTCATGGTTGAATTATACAAGGTTAAGTCATGCGCGGCAGAAGGAGCCTGTTGATAAGACCATGCGAGTGCAAGAGAGATAGCATAGTTGCTGCTTCGATATTGCTTCATCGTGTTGTTTTAGTGTGCAAAAACGAGATAGAACGATGTGTGATTTTGTTTACATTTTTCAACAGAGGTTCTAATTTCAGAGCGTTGTGTGTTTTTGGCTACATGTGTAGTTTAAATTTTTAAACTGATTATGTAAATGAAATAAAATGACATGAAACATGTATAAACGTATAAAACATATAAACATAGTTCTAAAAAAGTAACGTAACCTTAAAATTCCACGAAAAATTCGTCCGCACTCACAACTTATCACGTTGACAGCTGCTTTGCGACTAACAACAGGCTCCTAAAAATTGAGCGAGCATGCTCTCACGACTTAACCATGTATAATTCAACCATGCGGCAGCTCATGATACAATTAATATGGTAGTGTCATGCGAGCAACCAAGTACCAACTGATTTGAACATGTGAGAGCGAGGGAGACAGTCAAGTTGCTCTCTTTATTTTACTCTCTTGACTCTTTTAAGGGGTTGTTTTGTTAGTGCGACAGAGTTAGGTATAAAAAGTGTTTTGGTTGTATGTATACGGCCGCCGATACATTTTGGTTGCTTTGTTGTGACATTTAAATTAAAATAAATATTCATATTCAAATAAAAAACATTTATTATTATTATTTTAAAGTAGTATTTTTAATAGTTTTTTATTTTATATTATGTTTTGTTTTTGTTTTTGTATTTTTAATTTAGTATTAAGGTTTTTGATACGAAAATGTATTCTTATCTTAAAATAAAATTTTTTACTTCGTTGGGCAATGTAAACGGCACAAGTAAAAATCTAAACTAAAAAAAACACATGAACAAATATAACAAACAGAACAAAATTCGTCCGCACGGACGTCTTACCACAACGACAAGCACTTTGCGACTGTTGATTGGTACCAGAAAAAAGAGAGCGTTGCTCGCATGACACTACCATAATAATTGTATCATGCGGCAGCTCATGTCGTAGCGAAACCAGCAAGCCCATGATACAATTATTATGGTAGTGTCATGCGAGCAACGCTCTCTTTTTTCTGGTACCAATCGACAGTCGCAAAGTGCTTGTCGTTGTGGTAAGACGTCCGTGCGGACGAATTTTGTTCTGTTTGTTATGTTTGTTCATGTGTTTTTTTTAGTTTAGATTTTTACTTGTGCCGTTTACATTGCCCAACGAAGTAAAAAATTTTATTTTAAGATAAGAATACATTTTCGTATCAAAAACCTTAATACTAAATTAAAAATACAAAAACAAAAACAAAACATAATTAAAAATAAAAAACTATTAAAAATACTACTTTAAAATAATAATAATAAATGTTTTCTATTTGAATATGAATATTTATTTTAATTTAAATGTCACAACAAAGCAACCAAAATGTATCGGCCGTATACATACAACCAAAACACTTTTTATACCTAACTCTGTCGCACTAACAAAACAACCCCTTAAAAGAGTCAACAGAGTAAAATAAAGAGAGCAACTTGACTGTCTCCCTCGCACTCACATGTTCAAATCAGTTGGTACTTGGTTGCTCGCATGACACTACCATATTAATTGTATCATGAGCAAGCCGAATGACATCGAATTCGCCCACAATTCACGAAGCAACAAACGGCAGTCCATGGTGAAACAATTATAAGGTGTTCTATTCCGCATTCCTGCTCTCTTTCGGGGTACTTAGTTTTTGTCAGTTTGCATTGATACTTTGAAGTGAGCAGTTGTGTTGCGGAAAATTCGTTGATTTTATATTTGAAAATGTCGAGACAATATTGTTGTATATGTCGCGCAAGGACATTAAAGAAAGTATTTCATGTGCCAAAAGACGCGAATAAAAGGAAGTTGTGGGAAATAAGCGCAAATCAAACGCTGGTTGACGGCAACAAAATTTGCGAAATGCATTTTGATGTTGCGGATAGTAAATATGTGAACTGAACTTGAGCTAGAATTTTCAAAAGCTAATGAAAACAATATATCGCTTAAGCATTTTTTAATTGACGAATTGCTTAAAAATACACAATATGTCAGATTAGACCAAAAAATTAAAAAAAAAATTTTTAAGTTGCAGCTTAAATTTAGAATTAAAAATTTGAATGATAAAATAAGAATTCAAAAGCAAAAAGAAAGGCAAATGGGCCACAAAAAATATTTAAAAATATTACTTTAGTTTTAGTTATATTGTTAAATAAAAAGTTATTTAAAAAATTTATTCCGACAACAAATTTGTTTTATAATTTTCATTTCAAATTCTTTCATTTGCTGCAGCTAACAATAACACTAGCAAGAGCAGTGCGGTATATGAAGTCATAGCTGTCTCTTTCTTATTTCTCTCTTGCCTACTGCTCTCTTCGAAACCTAAGTACCCCGCCACAGCGGAATAGAACACCTTTATATTGTTTCACCATGCGGCAGTCCCGCGAGAGAGTAAAATCGCCAGGTTCCAGAAATGTTAGGTTGGTTGGAATATGGCTGTTTGAACCCTCTATAAGTATTACATTCTTATTGGCCTTGTGCCGAATGACATCGAATTCGCCCACAATTTACGAAGCAACATACGGCAGTCCCGCGAGAGAGAAAAATAACCACGCTCCAGAAATGTTAGGTTGGTTGGAATATGCCTGTTTGGAACCTCTATATGTTTAACATTCTCATTGCTATAAGTTTGTTTGACAGCGCTTCTGTTGACTACATTCTTTGGAAATAATGTGAAGCATAATCTTGATATATATTTGTGGATGTCATAGTTTAATTTAAGCACGAATGTGTTCCAATACAAATGCTAAGCATTTATTTCTCAGCGTGTCAGTATGTAAATCAAGTTCAAATATTTATTTAAAAAAATTTTATTTAATTTGTACTGACTACTCAAGAAGCATTCGCAAAACACTACATAGTATTAAACGGTTAAATACTAATATATTAATTATGCAGGCTAAAATGGAGTCGAAACGTGTATTACCTATTGAATTAAAATGCAAGCGGCTAAAAAACAAAAGCAACATTGTTTAAGGTAAAGTCAATTAAATATTAAATGAAAAACTTGACTTAGTTAGGCATGCATTTAAATGAAAAACTAAAAAAATAAAAAAAAAAAACATCAATCTAACAACCATTGTTGGTTTGTACTGAAATTTAATAGAAATATTTAAGAGGTTTTTTTGTCTATAAAACCTCTCTGATATTTTTTTTATTTTATTTTTTTTTATATGAAGCATGTGCTGAAATTTACTTTTGAAATCAGTTGAAAATGAAGTTCGAAACATGACAGTAAAATAATATTTGTATGATTTGCTGCAGTGAAAGCAGCGCTAAAGTTAAAGGTGCAGAAAGCTCATGAAAGTTTAATTAAGGTCGCTTTAATAGCGAAAAAATGTGTTGCCTACTCTTGGGCAGCGACAAAGCAAGTAGGCGACAGCACTTTGCAAAATGCGTGTGTGTGTGTGTGTGGTGGGAAGGGGGGGATCTGAAGTGAATTCGATTCGGTGTGTGTTTAATTTGCATTCAAATTGATCTTACTCATTTGGAATGTATGTGAATGTGTTTTGGCTTGCTTGCTGTTTTTTTTTGTGAGTTCATAATTGTGTATACAAATTTTTTTTTTATTTTTCAAATAGTTTTTGGTTGATTTGTTTTCGCTTTCTTCTGTTAGCATCAACGGCAATAAATAAAATGGACGAGTCAAAGAAGTCATTCATTTGGGTATAAACATATGTATTAATATTTAAAGATCAGTATAATTATTAAAATTAGCATGTTTTTGATTGAATTCTTTGTTAATAGTCAAAAACAAATGAAAAATAATGATAATGTTATTTATGAAAACACATAAGTACTATTTATATAAAATATAGGTATATATAATCATAACAGAATGAAAGTAAATCAATTATTTACTGGCAAACGTTTCTGGATTTCCTTTCTTTTCTTTTAATTGTTTTTTTTTTTTTTTTTAAGTAAACAATAACAAATTAATGCGGTTGATCAAATGATGCACAATCCTATGGTCTACATGCAGCACACCATAATTATATACATAGATATATATACCTTTATATATATATATATATATATATATATATATACAAATATATTTTTATATGAATTAATATGTTTCAAGCCATCAATCAATTAATTAGCCGGCCATCAGCACTGCGAGCACCTCAAACGCATAAAGGGCATGCTTTTCGATCATTTATTAAACTCTTAAGCAGCTATTTAACCAATAAATATGATTATGTATGTGTGGTATAATTTAGAATCTTAAAATTTATAGAGAAAAATACTCTCAGCATATCGTCTGATTAAAATAAGTACATTAATTATACGAAGGTGTAAATGCGTTACGCTTTTTTGAAAATCCTTGACAGTTGAAACGGAACGTGTAAAATATTTAGAGTATAATAGTATTTGTCTATATATAACACGACTATGTGCAAGATCCATTTTCACAGCAAACTTGACGGCACTTAGTCTTTTTAAGCAGTAGTAGTTCATTGAAGTTTTACAGCAAAAAAAAAAAAAAACAAAAAAAAAACAAAACAATCGAAAATTTAAGCTAAACAATTTCTTATGATTTGTTTTTTACATATTTACATGAATATCTTTAAGTTATTAAAACAAATTTAAACAATGCACATGGAAGAGAACTTTAAAAAAACGATAATGTAAAAGACGATCGATACTTATAGATGTACAATGTATATTATTCAATGATTAATGGACAACATGAATCCAATGCATTACCACGAAAGTAGAGCAATCGATACGTCGATATAATTTAACTTACCACCGCGATCACTTGCTCGACTGTGCCGACCAGCGGCTTGCTCAATAATATCATTTAGAACCATAACATCTAAAGTACCAGAGAGAGAAAGAAATCAAAATTCATTACTAAGAAATGAATCCGGTTACTTGATAACTAGATTATTGTTTTTTGTATACCTTTCATGTCAACCACCGTTTGTGTCTGGGCGGGCTCAATAAAAGGATTGTCGTGATGTTTCATCTTGCCCGCTTCGTCCAAGCACTCTAGGCCGATTTCCTTAAAAAGTTCATGCTGAGCATAAATATACATACATATGCACATATGTAGCAGGATTAAATTCTTACGTAATCCCGATGCTCGACCTTATGATTGGTGTCCAGGCAGGTGGTGCCGCCATTTGGGGCTCCCACTGATTGATTGCGTGTGTTGCGATTGCGCAACTTGCTCTCCTTGGTCATTGTGCTAACGCCCATTAGGGCCATACCGCCGAGCAGATCGCCATGTGAGGTATACGAAATACGAGACTGATGCGAGGTATACGATGAGTGTCTGGAGCCTGCGCAACAAAACAAATATATTACAAGATAAGAGAGAGAGAGAGAAAGATAGAGAGGGAGAGAGAGAGAGAGTGGAAAATGTTGGAGATGTACTACTAGCAATGTGAACTACAGAACTTTATACATTTCGATTTAGTGCTGTGAAACGCACCTAGATTTCCATAATAAACAGGCACTATAATGGCTCCATTCTCCTCGGACATGGGCGTCACAGCATTCGAGTCATCGGCGTATGGCAAGTGCTGTTGTGCATCCTGATATGTTGACAATACCAGCGGCTTGCGATCGCTGCCCGGTATTCCGAAACGGCCACGTCCATTGCGTATTGTGTACTGATGCGGGGTAGCACGGTGGTAAATTTTGAATATTTTTTTACGCAATTGAGCTTAAGGTTAATTAACTTGTATATACAACAACACATAATTTATTTTTAGTATTGAGTTAAATGTAGCAGAGTAGTTAGTTGTAAACGTTTGTAGTACTAAGTTGTAGTAAGTAGTAAATTGTTGTTGTCAAAGTGTTGAATTATAGCAAATTACATGATACACGTTTTTTGTTTTAATTAATTTTTAAAAATGATATTCTCCAGGTTTGGCATGGTTTTTGTGAGGGATATATCAGTTATAAATGATTGAAAACAGATAATCGATAAGAGGTAAAACTTAAATACATAACTCAAACAGTTATTGTGACAACCGGCACATATACATACATGCACACCGAATAAACCCTTATCAGATCACAATGAACAACAGACAGACACAGACAAATATGGAGAATACGTTTAAGGTGAGCGGATCTTAGTAAACTATCCGTATGGTCAAGGTGTCGATACAAGTACATATTAATAAGTTACAAACATATAAAATACAACGGAAGTGACATGATTACATACATAAATTAAAAATATTTATAAAAATTAATGAAAAACCCAATGACGAGTGGCCGAGACAGTACCAGTGGAGGTGGCTTATCTTTATTAGTGTGAATCAGTGGCTGCGTTCAGGGGACTAAGCGGTTATAAAGCTGCTTACAAAGCGTTTAGTAATAATCGCAGAAAGCTTGTAAACGCACTGCTTAGCGTTGCACATGGTTTTGCACATTAGTTTGAAAAGCATTTAACAGACTTTGCAATGTTGACAAATATGTATAAGCACTAAGCAGAAAATAATATAGAGCATTTATTCAGTACGGCGAATCTTATCATTCAGTACCAGTGCGATTGGATCCAGGCAGACAAAAGACCGAAAAGAGCGCTTTGCAGAACTCTCTCGCCTCAAATTTTTGCCAACAAAGTTTGCCGCGGAGAAACTGCAAGTCATTTATTTGCCTGTTTTGCCTCCGAACGATGAGCAACAGCAGACTCGAGGCGCTTGATCCAATCGTTGTGTATATGTGTGCGTTCATATGTGAGCGAGCTCGCAGCCAGTGTGAGCTGTTTGTTTATAGATAGGGCGCGCGGGGGGTAGGCAGCCAACGGGCATAATGCATTAGTATATGAATACGTGTGAGATTGGTTTGGTTGGGCTGCCTGCTTTGTGCTTTGCCTAGATTTTTATACTCGATACCGAAGGTAAAGAGTATATTGGGTTTGTGCAATGTCCGTCATGGTGTCTGTCCGTCTGTCCGTCTGTATGAACGCAACTTTTTTCCACACCCTTAAAGCTAGAGACTTGAAACTTTGCAAATCGCTTTATCTATGGCATAGTAAATTAAAGTGTTAAGATTGGAGTTCTACGATAACTAGGGGGCTGGCAAATCGATAAACTCGATAACGCAAAATCGATAAATGCAGCTATTTCGCAAGCCCTTATAGCTAGAACTACCAAATTTGGGGAGAAAATAGCTACTACCAACCTCCAAAAAACTGCATCAAAAATTTTGGAGCCACGCCCACTCATTCCGCCTCCAGCCCCCCCGCAGTTTAACACCAAAAATGCCCATGTCTTCTACAGTTTTTGAGCTAGAGCCATCAAATTTGGTGCCAAGATAGGTGTTGACGATCCCCAATCAAAATCATATAAACTTTGGATGCCACGCCCATCTTAACTGCCTTAGCCGCTCTCAACCGCCCCAACGCTTCGCTAAAAACAGTAGTGCGTGTATCTTCCAAAGTGTTTGAGCTAGAGTCACAAAATTTGGTGGGAAGATAACTTGTAATGACCCCCAAAAAACTGCATCAAAGTTTTGGAGCCCCACCCACCCATTCCGCCCCCAGCCCCCTCGCAGCTTAAAAACAGAAATGCTTATATCTATTACGGTTTTTGAGCTAGAAACACCAAATTTTGTGCCAAGATAGGTGATTACAACCCCCAAAAAAATGCGTAAAAACTTTGGATGCCGCGCCAATCCATACTGCCCAAGCTGCCCCAAACCGCCCCAATGCTTCACTAAAAGCGGGAATGCGTGTATTTTCCAAAGCGTAAAAGCTAGAGTCACCAAATTTGGTAGGAAGATAGCTGTTTACGATCCCCAAAAAACTGCATCAAAAATTTGGAGCCACGGCCCCCCGTTCCCCAGCCCTTAGCATTTTGAAATCAAAAATGCCTATATTTTCCACAGCTTTTGAGCTAGAGCCGCCAAATTTGCTGCCAAGATTGGAAGTGAAAAAACCCAAAAATTTTGAATGGCGCTCCCCACCCATACCGCCCCAAGCCCCCCTTCCACCATATTCTACTAACTTTGAGCTAGAGTCACCTAATTTGGTATGAGGATAGCAATTGACATCATATATAGATCTGCAGCAAACATTTGGATGCCATGCCCCCCCTATACCAGCCCCCAACCCCCCTTCCACCATATTCTACTAACTTTGAGCTGAAGTCACCAAATTTGGTATGAGGATAGCAATTAACATCATAAACAGATCTGCAGCAAAACTTTGGACGCCACGCCCCCATACCAGCCCCCAGCACCCAGCCCCCCTTCTACCATATTCTACTAACTTTAAGCTAGAGTCACCAAATTTGGTATGAGGATAGCAATTAACATCATAAATAGATCTGCAGCAAATCTTTGGACGCCACGCCCCCCCATACCAGCCCCCAACCCCCCTTCCACCATATTCTACTAACTTTGAGCTGGAGTCACCAAATTCGGTTTGAGGATAGCTATTGACATCATAAATAGATCTGCAGCAAAAGTTTGGATGCCACGCCCCCCCTTACCAACCCCAGCCCCCATTCCCCCAAATTTTACTATTTTTGAGCTAGAGTCACCAAATTTGGTATGAGGATAGCAATACCAAATCAGCCTACCGAATCACCAAATTTGGAAGGAAGATAGCTTTTTGGCATCCCCATCTGCACCAGACAATCTTTGAGGCAGCGTACACCCCTGCCGTATCCACACACCATTGCAATCAGCTCTCTTTTAATCTGTTTAACTACTGGTATCGAGTATACCGCAGTCGGGTGCGTCCGACTGCAACGTTTCTACTTGTTTATATTTTTCTCTATGCCTTGCATTTGAATGTGTGTGTTCATGTGTGTATGTATATCCAGCTCGTTTGTGTGAATGCTGATTGTTATGGCATTACCTGACCTGTCGCACTTTTAGGATAATTATTTTCTGCTTAGTGATTATACAAATACGAAATGGTATATGTATGTATATTTTTACCTCGAATGTCGTTCTGTTCATCCGAAAGTGTTCCATTTGCAAAAGACAATAAACAGCTGATCAACTAGTAAGCGCAGAATCGAACAAATTTTACGCTTAGAAAGATGGCGAACGCTGACTAAACATGTTTGAATGTCTCTTACTAAGCAGAGCGTTCAGCGAACGATTACTAAACATGTATTGCAAGCGCTTAGTTCCCTGAACGCAGCCAGTGACTGTGACTCTGGCTGTTACTGTTACATTTAATATAATATGTATATTATATATATTATGTGTTATGTCGGTTAACTCTATTGGAATTTGGTTTAAGCTTTGAAATTTAACATATTTTTTGAAAATGTGACTTTTGGTTAAATCTAAATATAATTTAAACGAACAGTTAATTGCTCTAGCACACACACAAATTAAGTGTATACAATTTGAGGCATATACATACATACATATGTACATATAAACATATTAACGAATACATAAATTAAATTCGGGTATTTTTGAAGCAAGCATATTCGCATAATCGCACAAAATCACACACACTCTTATGCATACATACAAGCTGAACATATAATACCGATAATAAAAATACTGATTGATTAAAGTTTTTACATTCACAATGAACTAAGAAAAGAACAAAGGCATAAAGGCTCTCTTTTAGAGAGAGAGATAAAGAGCAAAAGTAATAGAAACAGAAAGACAGAAAAAAAGACACAGTGCTATAGAGAGAGAGAGAGAGAGAGAGAGAGAGAGAGAAAGAGAGTGAAAAAGTTATGGAAGGAGTAATGGAGGGAGGGAGGGAGTGAAAGAGAGAGAGAGAGAGAAAGACAGACAAACAGACAGAAGAACAGACAGAAAGGTGAGAGAGAGGTAGAGCTCGTAGGTAAATGCATGGTGAAACAATATAAAGGTGTTCTATTCCGCTGTGGCGGGGTACTTAGGTTTCGAAGAGAGCAGTAGGCAAGAGAGAAATAAGAAAGAGACAGCTATGACTTCATATACCGCACTGCTCTTGCTAGTGTTATTGTTAGCTGCAGCAAATGAAAGAATTTGAAATGAAAATTATAAAACAAATTTGTTGTCGGAATAAATTTTTTAAATAACTTTTTATTTAACAATATAACTAAAACTAAAGTAATATTTTTAAATATTTTTTGTGGCCCATTTGCCTTTGTTTTTGCTTTTGAATTCTTATTTTATCATTCAAATTTTTAATTCTAAATTTAAGCCGCAACTTAAAAAAAAATTTTTTAATTTTTGGTCTAATTGGACATATTGTGTATTTTTAAGAAATACTTTCTTTAATGTCCTTGCGCGACATATACAACAATATTGTCTCGACATTTTCAAATATAAAATCAACGAATTTTCCGCAACACAACTGCTCACTTCAAAGTATCAATGCATACTGACAAAAACTAAGTACCCCGAAAGAGAGCAGGAATGCGGAATAGAACACCTTATAATTGTTTCACCATGGGTAAATGTACTTATGTCTGTGGATTTATATTAGAGATGGGCATGGGCCTAATTTTTCGCGCCCGCCCCGACCCGGCCCATGGTCCGCAGCGCCAATCTTTACCCGCACCCGATGGCAAAAAAAAAATCATACCCGTACCCAACCCGCCCGCCCGAAAAATTTAGAACTTTTTTCAAAACCTTAATTTTTTATTTTTAATATTATTATTAATTAATCGAACGTGTACACAAAGGAAAATTTGATTTTTGCTGAATCAGAAAAGTGATTCTTATCGAAGCGTTCTGGTGAACGCAGCCAAAGTTACAAAAAATGGAAACTTTTAAGTATTTACCAGAATATTTACTAATATATTTACTAATTGTAGTAGGCTGATAAGGTGGTTGTACTATAGATCGATACACAACCGATGAATGTGAAGGTTGCTTGATCGAGGATCGAGTAGTTATAAGGGACGCGATATTTATATTGCGCACCCAACTTAATGTACTAAGGGCCGGTTTCTCCATGTCCAGTTAAAGTGTCAATTAGTTAATCTCGGCATAACTTTAATGCTCGTGTTAAACCAGTTTGGTTTTCTCAATGCAAAGTTAACCTTATTCGTTCAGATACTATCGCTCTGATGGTGCTGCCAACTAATTACGAGGAAATCACCTGTTTGGTGTGGTATATTTTTTGTTTTGTGACCGCCAAATTCGAAACAAATGCTTAAAACATTAATTTTATTGAGCGCGGCTAAAATATATAAGCGCCAACGTAAGAAAAACGTTTTGGTTGCTGAGAAGCATGCAGTTAATGTTCTTGTGAAGTCAAACCAAAATATTTTGTATAATAATAAAACATATACAATGCAAGTGACGGCTTGAGCCAGCTGTTTGCCTAACGATGGTCTTAGCGATATTTATATCGGCCCTTTAACGAACGATATATGTTAGCCGGCACTCAGGCATCGGTTAAGTTTATCGCACGCTAAGCCCTAAACGAACATTGAGAAACTCAATTTCGACTAAACTTAGGATAGTTACGCTAACCGGACATTGAGAAACCGGCCCTAAGTAGGTTGTAGAAAGTGTGCCGAATGAAACACAAGATAAATTTGGACAAAAGAAAATAAAACATAGAAATATATTTAAATAATCTGGCCACATAATTTTATTTCGGGTAAAAGCGGGTTGAACGGACTAACCCGCACCCGCCCGCACCCAACACGAAATATGATTTTTCAGCCCGCACCCACGGTTACCCGCGGGTGCCCACGGGTACCCGATAAAAGCCCAGCCCGTGCCCACCTCTAATTTATATGCTGATCAGGAAACAGGAAACAAGACAAAATCCCAGAATTACAATTAAATGTAATAGGTAAAGACAAATACAAATAAAGGAGTATGAAATTAATATGATAAAATATGATATGTACATACGTAAGCCAAAAATTAAGTTTAAGCTGTTATTTATGTTCATCACACCGAAGAAAATAATTAAACAGTATCGAGCCACTTATGAGATATACAAATGATAAATGCACCTCTGTAAATTTAAGGTTATACAGAAACACATCTTTGTATACCAGATTTTGGATATACATAGTTCTATGTACTGTTTATTTATTTTACTGATTGGCGTATATATATATATGTATATATATATATATATATATATATATGTCTGTATATATAATATATGTACAGTCCGACCTGGATAGTGTGAACACTGGATAGTAAGAACAAAATATTTTGTTCATAATATCCAGTGTGAAGAATAAAACCTCTGTAGTGTGAACATTATAATTAAAAAAAAAAATGTATATAACAAACAAAAAAATAAAAATTAAAAACGCAAACCTCAATGAAAAGCATATTTACTTTTTATAATTTTGAGAAAATAATACATACACACATTGCCTAAAAAAAAAACTTTTAACTATCTTCATGAAAATTTATTTTATTTAAATTTTTTTAAGTATTTGAATGAAATATACAATTTAAGCGATTATTTAAACTGTGTTGCATTCATATACACATATTAATTTATTAACAAAATAAAAAAAGATGGATAGTGTGAAAAAATTTCAAAATGTGTAATTTCTTCTTGTTTTTTGTATGCAGGTCGGACTGTATATAAATATTTCTTTGAAGTGTTTATACTCTATCTAATTAAAGTGGCGATTGATGCTAGTGCTGCTGTTGTTGTTATTGTTCTGGTTGTACTGACTGTCATTGATTGGAGGAAACAATACGCTTGGTATGTGTTTGCATGTGTGTGTGTGTGTGTGTGTGTGTGTGTGTGTGTGTGTGTGTGTGTGTGTGTGTGTGTGTGTGTGTGTGTGTGTATGTGTGTGTATGTGTGTGTGTGTGTGTTTGTGAGTGTTTGTGAGTGTACCGGGCGCTTACCTTGTGAGAACTACGTGATCCCCTGCGTATGTTAAACGGTGAACCAGGTAAGGATAAGGATGTCTAAGTTGTTGTTTTTATTTTTTTGCAAATAAAATATTAATAGAAGAAAAAGAAAAATGTAATCAAATAAAATTATATATATACATAAATATAGATAAGTATATATGGATAGGTATGTCAATATTTTCATGGTAGATCCTGCTTATTTCTTACAAGTTTGTGGTGTTTATTTGAATTTAAATATTTATTCGCATTGTATATTCAAAAATATGTGCTTAAATGTTAATTCATTTCGTGGCTAATTTTGTCATTTAGGCGTCCCTACAATATGGATTAAGTCTCAGTATATTTTTAGAAAACTTGTTACATGTTATGTTAAATAATTGTGTGTGATTGGTGATTTGATTAAGTTTTGGTTGTAAACTATGGTAGAGCGTTTATGACAACAAAAACTATTTTTAATGTACATATTTCAGTGCTCGATAAAGAACGTTACGTATATTAAATAATAATAATAAATACAAAATTAACAAAAATAAAGACGAACTTTAACCTTCTGTAGTGTAAAATTAAATTTTGACACAACAAAAACATAGAATCGTTCTAAGAATTGTTATAAAACATAATTGATACAGGATATAGTAACTCAGTTGAAAGAATCACAATCTTCTTTTCACACATCCGACGTGGATGCACTTAAAGACTTTCTCCGAGTAACGTTTTTACCTAAAATCTAGCAGAAAACTCACAAGAATTACAACTGAAAAGTAAAGAAATTAAAAAAATGCTTTCAAAAATGTTGTTAGTACTGATCTATGGATGGTTTTATTCATTGATTGCTTTACTAATGGTATTCTGTAGTTTTGGTAAATGCTTAACTTGTCGTAGAGTTCTTTGATTAGAAAATAGTTAAGAGAGTGGGTACATTAGAGTAAAACCTACCTGAGGTTGGTTGAGATACTAGTACAAGCAAGCTCAGATAGTGTGACACCAAACTGAGCTGGTGGTTGTGATTATGTGGTATATTAAATAGTAATTAGAATTTTAAATGCGACTCTGCGTAGATAAATGGTCAGTAAGAACGAGCTAGCGAATGTGAGAGCGAGATAGCGAATGCAAATCAGCGATAGTATTTAGTGAAAATAAAAATTTAATTTATTTTTAAACACATTTGTTTTGAATTTGAATTTTAAACTTGATTCGGTCGGAGCCATAGGTACACACATTTTATTGGAAATACTGAATTATGATTGAAATGCATGTAGATAATATTTTCCATGACAAAGAAAAAAACATAAAATTGTTCATAAAAAAAATACATACATACATACATGTATAGATATTTTGGCCAATTGGTATTGCTAGCAAGACAAGATTGGTTATTCTGCTTCACAGTTTTCTCCTTTTATAGATCATTTATGTGTGAGTTTTTATGTTATTGAGCCAGATTGTAATTTGTGAGTATTGCCAACTATTTTCTAAGTGTTCGGAGTGCAAGAGTTTTGATAGTTTTATAATTGTCTCAGCCGCTGTGCGCTTAGCAAATGCTTGATAAGGCCAAAAAAAAAAAAACAAGTAGAAACGTTGCAGTCGGATGCAACCGACTGCTCTGTACTCGATACCAGTAATAAAACCGATATAAAGAGGCCTGATTGCAAAGGGGCGCGCATTCAGCAGCTATCTTGATTTTTCCACACCCTTCAAGCTAGAGACTTGAAACTTTGCAAATATCGTTATCTATGGCTTAGTAAATTAATGGGATTCTATGATAACTGGGTGGCTGGCAAATCAATAAAATCGTTGACGCAAATCTATAAATCCACCTTTTTCTCACGCCCTTACAGCTTAAACTACCGAATTCGGGAAAAATATAGCTACAAAAATTGTAAAGCCACGCCCACCAGTTTAAAATCAGAAACGCTTATGTCTTCCACAGTTTTTTAGCTAGAGCCACCAAATTTAAAGCCAATATAGGTAATAACGACCCCCAAACAAGAGCCACCATATTTGGTGCCAAGATAGGTGATGACGACCCTCAAAAAATGTGTAAAAACTTTATATAACAAGCACATCCATACCGCTCTAGCCGCCCAAACGCTTCGCTAAAAACGAGAATGCGTGTATATTCAAAAGTCTTTAAGTTAGAGTCACTAAACTTGGTAGGAAAACAGCTGTTAGGGACCCCCAGAAACTGCATAAAAGTTTTGGAGCCACGCATCCCAATTCCCCAGCCCCCTTGCATTTGAAATTAAAAACGCCTATTTCTTTCATAGTTTTTGAGCTAGAGCCACCAAATTTGGTGCCAAGATAGGTGATAAAGAAACCCAAAAAATTTGGATGCCACCCTCACCCATATCAGCCCCTTTCCCCACCTTTAACTTACTTTGAGCTAGGGTCAAGAAGCTTGGAAGGAGGATAGCAATAGACATCCCACAAAGGTCTGCAGCAAAAGTTTGCATGCGTGAACACCCATACCGCCCCCAGCCACCCTTCCCCACCGTTGACAAACTTTGAGTTAAAGTAACCAAAGTTGGAAGGAAGATAGCTTTTTGGCATCTTAGCTGCATCAGAAAATCTTTGAGGCAGCGTAAACCCTTGCCGAATCCGGACAACTTTGCAATCTTGTATCTTTTATCGGTTTTATGACTGGTATCGACTATACCGCAGTCGGTTGCGTCCGACTGAAACGTTTTTACTTGCTATTAAATATATTTGACCGCAATTATTGATGCCAATGCCTTAATGGCGCCGTACTGTTCTTAAGTTTTAATGTTCGAAATTCATTTATTTATTTTTGAAGAAGTACCTAAGTAAGTATTAAGTATGTTTCTTCAATAAAAAGTAATGCCAATCAGTAAAATCAAAGCAACGTGCACTGAATGCATGCAAATGATAATGTAGCAATTAAAATAATAATCAACAAATACGCCATCAAAATATTTCATCAATATCAATTATTATAAAAAAAATAAATAAAATAATGAAGAGCTCAAGCAGTCCTACGCAAATAGATCGATATTGATACATATACATGTACATATATGTATGAAGAAAAGGCTCAAAGCATGTTGTTATAATAGGGTGCTTCAATTGAAGCTTGCTACGCATATATTTTAGCATTGTTTTCGTTATCAGTTTATATATATATATTGCTTGCATTTTAATGACGGTAAGCACCGTTGAATTTGTATTTTTGTATTTGTTTTTGAGCTTTATCGCGTACAACCGAAAAGTTATCACCTAAAGCATTCCGAGCAATGAGTCAACTGAAAACCAACAAACCATACAAATCCAAACATATACACATAAACTAAGTTTGTAAATTAGAAAAAAAAAAACATATGAATATTAAGCGAATGCCTATCAAAAAAAGCTGTTAGAAATCCCAATCAACAAAAATTTACACTGTCTAAAATTCATAATCGTATATTTCACACACACATATGGAATATGCAAAGCTTGCTAACTCCCACACATACAACTTACCCCCCATAAACAACAAAATCGAATACATACACTTAAACAATAAATTTCTTGTCATAGCAATTGCATTGATATAGGGAAATAGAAACAGTTTAGGAAAGAGTTTTGGAGAGTGATAGTGATAGTGAGAGGGAGAGAGAGAGAGAGAGAGAGAGAGAGAGAGAGAGAGAGAGAGTGAGAGACAGAGAGAGAAAGAGAGTGATAGATACAGATAAAGTGAGAGAGAGAGAGAGATAGAAAGAAATAGATAAAGAGAGAGATGGTTTCAGCGTGGTACAGCGGGGTACAGCGAGAGTGAGACTCAGGCGAATAAAATTACTGATAAAAACAGAAGAATCATGGCACATAATATTAAAGCCATTACTTGACTATAGTATGTATGTATATTATTTCACACATTCGGGCACTAATACTAGTAGCTGTTACTTGTGGTTATGATACTTTGTTATTATAAACGATCGTTTCAACAACTAACTGATAAATGTTATTTCAAATTAAAAGGCACAAAACTGATTGGAATTCTTACAGCTACTGCAAAATTATTTTTCGTTATATGCACAGCGAATAGAGCGATAGTTGCCCGGGCGAGAGTAGTAAATGGCAACAAGAATCCATATTAATAATTAATATTATTATGACTGTCAAAGAGCAACAACTTAACTATACTCGTTCATGAGAGAGCTAAGAGTAAAGAATCAGAATTGAGATATGAAAAGGGAGATAAAGCAAGTGCGTATAGACACTTACCGCATCACAAGTAGGGAGTGGTGAGTAAACAGTTGAAAAGTGGACCTGTTCTACGCACATTAGTCAATGGAAATGTTAATTCAAGGCACTAAAACACTAAATACGTATACAGGTGTGCCACAGAAAATGCTCGTGGAATTGACTTCCGCTAGTAGCAATTTCGCCCGAACAATTCCAAGGTGCCACAGAATACCGAATTATTTAATTTTTTTAGTGTGGACACCAACCTTATCGGACTTGGCTGCTAAGGACTGCCCCCTTGCCAAACTTAATAAGCCAAGTGTTTGTTTAGCATCCTTTTTAAATCGATAGCGAAGGTAAAGAAATTAGAAACGCCCATATCTTCTACAGTTATTGATCACAAAAAAGCCATTGGTGAGGCTATTGGCCATCAAAGAGCTCCGGGAGCAGAAATTAGGATAGGGAACATGCAGCGAAGGTGTTTCAGATGTCCATCTGAGCAGTTTTCAAGGCATTGCCACCTGGCAGAATTACAAATGCCCACTAATGTTTTCACAAATTGCAAAACAAGTAAAATAATTTTGCAGTTAAACTTGTTCTAACTTCAAAGAGCTATCTTTTGAAATGCAGCATCAGATTTCAGGGTTTTGCGAAGTTTTCTTTCCGCCCAAAACTAGTGAGCGTTTTGGTCTGTGGCGCCGAGAAATGAAATCGCAGTGAAACTCTGGCGGAAGCGTTTTCAGTGGCGCCACTGTGACAATTACTAAAAACATATAAGTGAGCCCTAAAAGTATGCTTCGCTTTGCTAAGAGTTACAGGCTGACTCCGATACAAGTGAAGTCAATTAAAAGCTTTTAAAAACGCGAAAACCAAAATGCCAAAATGGTAAAAACAAATGCAAAACAAATTATATTTGGATATGCTTAAATGTTTAATTACAAAATCAATCATACCAGATTCTGGATTCAAAGATAATAGAACACATATGTAGATATTGCAATAAGCTGAATCTAGAAATGTTTTGTTTTCGCCTTTGTTGATAGATATGTATATACACGCATGCATTGATTTCTTTGTATAAATACGCATAATCGCTTGAATATTTTTTATACTCGATACCGAAGGTAAAGTTTGTGAAATGTCCGTCATGGTGTCTGTCGTCTGACCACACGCTTCAAACTAGAGACTTGATGGCATAGTAAGTTAATGTTTCAAGGTTAGGGTTCTACCATAACAAGGGGGCTGGCAAATCGAAAAGTTTGATAACTCAAAAACGATAAATCCTATTCGGAAGCCGTTACAGCTAGAACTACCAAACTTGGAGAGAAGATAGCAACTACTAACCCCCTAAACATTTCATTTACATTATTGGAGCCACGCCCACACATTCCACCGCCAACCCTCTCGCAATTTAAATCAGAAACGCTTATATCTTCCAAATTTTTTGAGCTAGAGCCACCAAACTTAGTGCCAAGATAGGTCCAAAAAATTAAAAAAAAAATTTGGCCCCGACCGCTATAACGCTTTGCTAAAAACGGTAATGAGTTTATTTTCAAGAGTGTTTAAGCTAAAGTCACCAAAATTGGTAGGAAGATAACTGTTAGCGACTGCCAGAAAACCCGCAATCCCAATCCGCCCCCAGCCCTCCCACAGTTCAAAAACAGAAATGCCTATATCGTCTACAGTTTTTGAGCTAGAGCCACAAAATTTAATGCCATCTGGAGCAAAAATTTGGATTCCACGCCCCCATACCACACCCAGCCCCCTTCCCCCACCTTTTGAGCTAGAGCCACCAAATTTGGTAGGAGGATTGCAATAGACATCCCACAAGATCTGCATAAAAACTTTTAATGCCAGGCCCCTCATACCGTTCACAGCCGTTCTTTCGCTACTTTTAACAAACTTTGAGCTAGGGTCACCAAATTTGGAAGGAAGATAGCTTTTTGGCATTCTCATCTGCATCAGACAATCTTTGAGGCAGCGTACAGCCCTGACAAATCCGCACATCATATAGTACTATATTATTCATTAACATAACCAATAATGTGCTTTCATTAGTCTGTGTCACTGTCTTTGAACACTGTCACTCTCTTTATCAGACGAAATTACCTGAAAGCACTAAGCAGAAAATAATATTAAATAAAATAATATTATTTTCTGCTTAGTGCTGAAAGTCAATATTCCGCGGTATACTGAAACGGATTTTTTTTTTTAAAGCGCGTTATATGCATTTAGAAACAGGTATATTTTTATAATATATGTACTTCATGTAATATTTCCAATAAATATATATATGTAGTTTTATTAAGAAATAAAACAAAAATCTAATTGTATTGCATGCCAGAAAGCAACATATTTATTAATGGCAATTTCTAGAGTTCCTCGTAATTGTCAACAGTAGCTTTGATAAAATAACTCGCTGAGTGAAAACTTTCGCTTAAAGAAAAAAAAAAAAAACATTTTGTCTTGCCAGTGTTTGGGCCGTTGCTTATCATATATTATCTGTACCACAGAGGACTTGTAGCATACAGGTTTGACAGAGGGTTGTTTGTATGCAGTGCAATATCTTTTAGTTCTGTTATCTCTGCTGGAATCAAGTTGTAAATTGATAATGCAAATAGACCTGCCGTTGAGCTAAATATAACAAAATCGATATTGAATTTTCAATTGAAACTAAAACAGTGATGTTTTGTCTTTGAAGAGCATATTTAAGTATACATATATCCCAAACGAAACAAAACACAAACACAATTACAATAAATATATAATAATAACGCGAACAACAAAGAAGAAACAAATAAAAAAAAATATTGCGCTCGGAATACTTACCGTGCTCACTTTACGAACTTTGGTAGCTTGGTGTGCTGTGGTAGGTGCTGGTTGTCTTTGTATAACGCTCACCGACTCCGACTCCACTTCTACGCTACGTATGGACATCTTCTCCTTGTTGTTGTCATCGTTGCCCTTCTCACCACCAACGAACAGTTCGTAGCTAATGCACGAATACGTTGGACTCTTTGCCATTTCGGGATGCAGTGCAGCTTCTTCGGCAGCGGCTGCATCAGCGGCGGCTTGTGCCTGCGCATTGGCACGCTCCTCCATCTTAGCTGCCTTCGCAGCGGCCGCCTCTTCTGCTTCCTACAATGATATAGTATGCACAGAACATTTTCTTTTGCTGATCTCGTAACGAGTGCAAGTTTTTGCATCCGCACATCGGCTATGCGTTATTTACGGTTTAAGATACATGCAATTATGTTTTAGTTTAGTTATTTGGATTGGAATGAATATGTTTAATAAGAATAAAAAACAAAGCTTTTACACATTTTACGCATACAGAAATAATATACTTATCAAGTGCGGTGCAGTGAGTTGGATATTTTTTGACTAAGGTTTGGAATTGGTTAACGGGACATTAAGATATATGTATATATGTATACATGATGCATGATATATATGTGTATATACATATACATGATAAAGTTGTCAAATATATATAAAAGTATTTGTATGTGCGAGGTTTGAACAAGGCCCAATTGCAGTAGGTATTTGTTTTTTTCTTTCGTATTAATTGATTTTTACTTTCACTTTGATTTGCATCAGAAGTTATCGAAATGTGCATTTAAATAAATAAGCAAGTAAGAAGGCTCTTGTCGGGAGAGCCCGACTAGAAGATACCCTGAACCCAGTTGCAATAAATATTTTACTCCTTACGCCCTAAAAGTATGCTTCAAATAATAATCAGTTGAAACAAAACTAATAACTAACTTAACTCTACGATATCTCCGGTGTTATCCGTTATTTCAACCCCCATATTTACATTTTGCAAATTCCAGATTCCATGTGTATATCGGAAACCAGAATAGTTATCGATAATTTGAAACAAACTTGTTCGGCTCATGGTATAGCAGAACTTATATTCCAAACCTGAACTCTCTAGGTCTTGTAGTCTCTGAAATCTACGCGTTCATACAGACGTTCATACAGACGGACATTGCCATACCGACTCGGCTATTGATGCTGATCAAGAATATATATACTTTATGGGGTCGGAGATGCTTCCTTCTGCCTGTTAAATACTTTTGCAAAAAGCCATTATACCCTGATTTACCCATTTTTATGGGTTCAAGGTATACAAATTTTATAAACTAATGTATTGTACGTATGATGTACACAATTAAATCAAGTATACTGCTTTAAATGCCAGTTCTGCTTGGTTTTAACATTGGCATGACATGTCAAATTACAAAAAGATAACAAATCATATAACAATTAAATATTGTACATTAGATAAATAGTAAGAGTAAAAAGTAAATATTAATTATTTATTAATTAAAAACATCTAAAGAATTGTACCAAACGTCTTTTGCATTTGTGACGCAATAGTATTGTACCTAAGAAGCACACAAAAACATATTTATAAATATATATACATATATATATATATATATATATAATTGTTTAAAGATAAATAATGTGAACATATAGATACTATCAAATATAAGGAGTACATTATGATTTGACATTGTTATATATATAATTTGTTGTTATACATACATATACAAAAGTAAAAAGCAACTCTGTTGTATTTGATAAATATTTTCAATGATCAATTTTCGCTCGCTAGCTATTGAGATTGAAATTATCTACCGTTTCACTTTCAAGTGGCTTATTTATATGTAGTTGTTGTTTGTCCATTGGGCGTTTAGGTCTCAAATGGGTTTCTACTTACACGTATCGCCTCCTCTTCGGCAGCCTCTTCTTCTTCGGCTTTCTTTTGCAATTCGTCATACGACATGGCAACAATGGCCAAAATCAAATTCACAAGATAGAATGAACCTAGGAAGATGATGACTATAAAGAACAGCATGTGCCAGGGTCCAGCGGCACGGAGAACCAGCTGATACAGATCCTCCCAAAAGTCCTGCGTCATCAAGCGGAAAGCAGACAGAAATGCCCAACCAAATGAATCAAAACTTGTGTAACCATAATTGGGGTTCGGTCCAAACCCCTGAAGACACACATATTCGTCCTCGCATTGGCTGCAAATAATTGAAAACGAATCGAGTCAAATATTATAATTATCGATATTTGTTGCGTTTGCGATATACTCACCCAGCGCCAGAGATATTGCCGCATAGTGGAAACGAGATGCCATCATCCTCTGAATACCAATTCGAGCTGTTGCGATTATGATAGTCCCAATTCTCATCGGTCAAATTACCCCAGGAACCATCGAGCGGAAACTTTTTAATACATTTCTGTGTTAGCACGCCCATATAGATTTGCAGGCCCATCAGTGCGAATACCGATAGCGAGAACATTGTCAGTATTATCACATCGCGCAGATTTTTCACAGACTCAATGACAGCGCCGACAATGGTTTTCAAGCCTATAAGTGGGTTATATGTATATGTTTATAATTTTTTTTTTTTATATATTGTTTATGTCTGTTATGTTTTTAAAGTTTTTTTTTTTTTTTTTTGATCAATGGTTGTAAAGAATATAAGTTTAATAAATTGCGAAGTATAAGGGCTGTAAAAAAGTTTACACAAGCAGTATAACAGTTGATTTATCAAAGCTTTGCTCTCATACCTGGAACAATGGCTACGGTTTTAAGGGCACGCAGCACCCTAAACGTTCTCAAGGCTGCAAGATTACCTAAATCTATACCCATGGTCACATAACTGTGTGCACGATCCAAGTAAAGGTCATAGATTTCGTCAAAGTTGTCGTTGTTGCAGTGGATTGTTGTTGTTATATTAACCATGACAGAAGCAAATATACATACACATGAAATGTCATTCAGTATTGGTAATTACATATAAATACTATGTTGATCTAAGTATGTTAAAATAGATTGGTACGATTTTGTTTATTGCTGTCGTTGGTAATTACAAATGTTAATATTTCAGATTACCGGCAACTTCCTTTAAGTTTTTGCTATTTATTTTTTCAGTTCAAATTTAAAATTAAACATTTTAGGCCAGAAAATGTTTAAAAAAAATATAAAAATGTATAGGTGACTCATAAAAATAAATAATACAATTTGTAGAATGTTTGTTTGTTTGCTTGTTAATAAGAGAGAAAGTGGAAACTAAGAATGAAAATGCGAAAGCGAATGCATATGTATCCTTTAAGTATAAGATTGATTCATTACGAAAATGAGTGCCACAAACTGTGATGAGCTTAGTTGAAGTAACACCTGGTGCACCTGGGCTAGCTTTAGCAACTTCCGCTCATGCTGCTGTCGCATCGATTGTGTATCTGCCAGTGTGTGTGGGTGTTGTTATAAAAATATTTATCTATGCACACAAGCGTACCACGGAAATAGCACACACACACACACACATCGGTAATGATGAGACCCGGTAATGTCCACTTGCTTGGGTTGTTTGCCCTGTCGTATTCTGTATGATGTCATCCTTTGGAAATTTTATATTACTTATATTTTCTTTTAGTTTTCATGACTATTTATCGATTTAGATCCCATATGAATACAGTTGCATACCGGTACATACTTGAATTGGGTGTAAATTGGCTTTCCAATTGGCCTAGCGTCTAAACGGTTTACCCAAGCAATAAATATATGCGCTTGCTCTCACATAAGCTCTATGCTTAGTCTGTCTAACACTTCGAAATGCGTTGCGCTTTAGACTTTCTTTGTTGTTCATAGCGAGAAAGGAAAGGGTAATGGATCCAAGGCTGCGCGTCCGTGCGGCGCCAAACCAAATGCGCTGCACGAACAGCCAGCCAAAGCCAACGTTACACTAACCTCGAAGTTTCCACATGCAACCCAAATCCAGTAACTCGCCGCCACCCAGACAAAAGGCGCCCAATAAATGGTTAAAATGTAGCAAAAAAGCAATGAAATGAAATGTCAGGAAACAAATACACAAACAACAAAAAATAAGTAAAAAGGCTCTAGTCGGGAGAGCCCGACTAGAAGATACCCTGCACCCAGTTGCAAAATATTATACACCATACGCCCTAAAAGTATGATTTAAATAATAATCAATTGAAACAGAACTTAAAACTGGCTTTACTTGATGATATCTCCGGTGTTTCTTAACCGATTTTGACATAAGCTCTATCGTTACCCATTTTTCCAACCCCCATTTTACATTTTTCAAATTCGTAATTTTTTTGTAATCGATTGTATGTGTTTATCGGAAACCAGAATAGTTATCGATAATTTGAAACAAACTTGTTCTGCTCATGGTATAGGAGAACTTATATTCTAAACCTGAAGTCTCTAGCTCTTGTAGTCTCTGAGATCTACGCGTTCATACAGACGGACAGACAGACAGACGGACGGAAAGACGGATATGGCCATATCGACTCGGCTATTGATGCTGATCAAGAATATATATACTTTATGGGGTCGGAGATGCTTCCTTCTGCCTTTTGCACGAAACCATTATACCCTGATTTACCCATTTCTATGGGTTCATGGTATAAAAAAGAACAAAAACACAAATTTATAATATCTGGCATGACCAAATTAAAAACCAAAATATTTGTTTGTGACTTTGTGTGTGTGTGTGTGTGTGTGTGTGTGTGTGTGTGTGTGTGTGTGTGTGTGTATGTGTGCGAGTGGTTGGGCTTGTCATTAGTAACGGCAAAAACAAAATCAATAAATACGCTCAAATAATGTGACTTTCTGCTGCCCCGTGGCTCGTACGGCGTATGTATGATTTTAGCTGCTACATTTGCCATGCGCGTTTTTATTATACTCGATACCGAAGGTAAGGAGTACATTGGGTTTGTGCTATTTCCGTCATGGTGGCCGTTCGTCTGTATGAAAGCAACTTTTTTCCACACCCTTAAATCAACATATTTCTGACATTCTTGCAGCTAGAACTACCAAATTTGTTGAGAAGGTAGATATTACTATTCGCTTCTGCGCTCGATCATTCTTACTGAAGCGACGGCAAAACCAAGAGAAGTTCCCAGCTCGAACACATGAGAAAAAGCTTTTACTGCCAATTGCAATATCTTTTAATTCTATTATCTTTGGCTAGGGTCGCAAAACTTGGTACGAAGGCAGCTGGTAACGACTCCCAAAGGTCTGCATTAAAGATTTGGAGCCACGCAAACCCATTCGCCAGCCCCATTAGCATTTTAAAATCAGACAAGCCTTTATCGACCACATTTTTTGAGCGTAATGCCAAGCCCACCCATACCGCCCCCAGCCCGCCTTACCCAACTTTTTACACAATTTGATCCAGAGTCACCAAATTTGGAAGGAAGATAGCTCTTGGCATCCCCATCTGCATCAGACCATCATTAAAGCAGCATACAGCCAATTCCAACCCCTTTGCAATCGGGCCTCTTTTACCGGTTTTAATAAAGGTATCGAGTGTACTGCAGTCGGTTGCGTCCGACTGCAACGTTTCCTATTGCTTTTCATGATGTGGTTGTCCTTGTTGGTGTTGTTGTTGTTCTCATCGTGACATTTTCTCGTGTAACTTAAGTTTATGTGCATGTGTGTGTGTGTGTGTCAGAGAGCGCGTTAAAAAACCAAAAAAAAAAAGAAATTTACCACTCGATAAACTCGTTGATAAAAGAAATGATATAATTTAATATTAATGCTGGCAAACCTGGATGGTGTGACCACTGGATAGTGTGATATGAATACAAAATAGTTAAATAAATCATTTAGATGTAGGTTTTATTCAAAACTTAAAAAAAATTTAAATAAAATCATTTTCCATGGATATGTATTAAACAATTTTCTTTAGGTTATGTATGTATGTATAATTTTCTAAAAAATTGAATTACACTGCTTTAAAAAAAGTTTTCATTCATGTTTGAATTTTTTTTGTTAAGTTTTCTAAAAAAATGTTCATACTACGTAGGTTTTGATTGTTTACGAAAGATAGTGCTACATTTTATTCAAACTATCCAGTGTTCACACTCTCTACGTCGTACTGTATATCAATTTACTAACAAAAAAAAAACAAGTAGAAACGTTGCAGTCGGACGCACCCGACTGCGGTATACTCTATACCAGTAATAAAACAGATAAAAAAATACCTGATTGCAAAGGGGTGCGGATTCGGCACGGGTGTACACTGCCTTAAAGATTGTCTGGTGCAGATGGGGATGCCAAAAATATATCTTCCTTCCAAATTTGGTGACTCTAGCTCAAAGTTAGTAGAATATGGTGGAAGGTGGGCTGGGGGCGGTATGGGGGGGGCCCCATCCAAATTTTTTGGGTTTCTTCATCACCAATCTTGGCACCAAATTTGGCGGCTCTAGCTCAAAAGCTGTGGAAAATATAGGCATTTTTGATTTCAAAATCGTAGACTGGGGAACGGGGGGGCGTGGCTTCAAAACTTTGATGCAGTTTTTTGTGGATCGTTAATAGTTATCTTACTACCAAACACTGGGAAATACACGCGTCCCGTTTTAAGCGAAGCGTTGGTGCGGTTGGGGGCGGCTAGGGCAGTTTGGATGGGCGTGGCTTCCAAAGTTCTTATGAATTTGGTTTGGAATCAAAACCTATCTTGGCAACAAATTTGGTGGCTCTAGCTCAAAAACTGTAGAAGATATGGGCATTTTTGGTTTTAAACTTCGGGGAGGCTGGGGGCGGAACGGGTAGGCGTGGCTCCAAAATTTTTGATGCAGTTTTTTGCGGATTGCTAATAGCTATTTTCTCCTCAAATTTGGTAGTTCTAGCTGTAAGGACTTATGAAATAGCTGGATTTATCGATTTTGAGTTATCGAGCTTATCGATTTGCCAGCCCCCTAGATATCGTAGAACTCTAATCTTAACACTTTTATTTACTATACCATAGATAAAAAGATTTGAAAAGTTTCAAGTCTCTAGCTTGAAGGGTGTGGAAAAAAGTCTCGAACGTACAGACGGACAGACACCATAGCGGACATTGCACAAACCCAATATTCTCTTTACCTTTGGTATCGAGTATAAAAACCTGAAACAAATTTCAAAATTCTGAATTTCTTTTTGTGCACACTATCCAGGTTTTCCTGAATATTTATTTAATTAAATTCTTAGCCAGTAATGACTAACACACAAACACCCACGCACGAAACCAATTTGATTTTTTGTTTCTTTCTTTCGAAAAATTACAATAAATGTGTTTATTTTGTAAACAGAATTCATAAAAACTTTCGATAAAAAAAAAGTTTTCCATATAAGTTTTGTTTTAATGGGCTGCAAGTTAATTGACTTAAGATATGAATTAACTACAATTGTATTTGTCAAATGGCTAAGAGTAAAAAAAGTATAAAAAAATCAGAATGCAGAACAATTAAAATTAAGATATTACTTATCATAATGTTTGGCAGAAAATTAACTTTCGTGTATTACATTTAATCGTCCTAGGGTATAAGTGGCATTTACGATACGATATGAAACACAATAAACAAAAGCGATCAAAACGTAACGATATAGAGATACATAATACGAGTAAAGATGAATAATGGTCCGAATAATGATAGTAAGTGAATTGAGAAATATATTATTTTGTGGATATGAGAGAGTATTATTTATTTGATGACAATAACGATTATTTAGTTAATTCATTTAAATTTAATAATATAACTCACGCTAAAGCTATTACTACGAAGTCCAGCCAATTCCATGCATCTCTAAGATACGTAAACGGGCATAAAATGAAACCTCGTGCCATCACTTTAACAGCTGATTCAAATGTGTAGATTCCGGTGAATATCACCCTAAAAACGAATTGAATTTCGAATGCATTTTTGTTTTTGTTTTTCGTCTCCTCTCATTTTGGGTCTTGTTTTCAATTGTTTTATAGTTATTATTATATCGCAAGAACAATTATAAGTACATTTATCTATTCGCCTGCTAATGGGTCTTTCAAGTAGTATATTTTTTTCAGCGTTTGAAACTGCAACGCTGCTACGTAGTTCTTTGTTATGCTCCCTCTACCGCTCTCACTTTGATTAACTACGTAGCATAGCCATAGCCGATCGAAAAAAAGTGATTGCTCTGCTGTGCTCTCTTGTTATAATTAACTATAGATCAGAGCAGAGCATTTACTTTTTTCGATCGGCTATGGCTATGCTAAGTAGTATATAAAAGTGAGAGCGGTAGCGAAACCATAGCAATATTTGCATTGATCTTGCTGCTACAGAGCAGTAATTGCGAACGCTGGTTTTTTCACCATAAAACAAGACAGTGTATTGATAAACGGCTCGCCGTTGATAAAATATCCCTGCAGCCATCATTTATATGTGTACGAAAGTTTTAAGAAATTATGCAGGTATTGATATCGAAAAATTACATTTTAAGTCATAGTGCAAGTAATGGACAATTGGTAAACAAATATTTGTAAATATATATGTATGTATATATATTAACGGATATTTGTAGGAACTTTTTATAGTTACAAACCGACGGAAATGGACAAATTTTTATATTCTTATTATCTTTCTGCAAGAATATATCAAGATTTTGTAATAAATATTTATAAAATGCAAAAAATAAACAACAACAAAAAAGGCAGAAATTACAAAATTGTCAGACAAAATATATAAAAAGGTTTTTGCTGCACTGACTTATTAATGCTTACACAATATAGTAACTTAGTTTTTAGCTTAACCCTTTGCTTTTTATTATTATATAAATCTTATTGCATTCTAATATTTGATCTTTGTTTTCGATTCACAATATGCGTTTTGGTTTTGACCTTAAATACTCCAGTCGACGGGCAACAGTGCTGCATAAGCTGCAATTAAACTAGGAAATCTGTATGCTACGATGTTGGAGCAGCATATACATACAATATTGTAAAAGATCAATCTATTAGTCACAATTGTAGATTCAAAGCACTTGAGATGCAGAGAAAGTGATACATAGACAGAAAAGTTGTTGCGCGCTCACGTGCTAATTGTCAATGTCAATAATGGTAAATTAGTGCTTGATCAAGCGTTCTATCAGATCAATAGACCGACTTTAGGCCTGAATTAGATGTGTGTGTGTGCGTTTTTGTGTGTGTGTGTCTGTGTGTGTGTGTGTGTTTTTTTTTTTTTTATTTCAGTATAATAAATAACCTAAAAATTAAGCTACAAATAAAAATAAGAACAAAGCATAGACATGACCAGCTTCTGCGGGACCGCCGCGAAGCATTGCTTCGCAGAATCAGGGTCAATGTCTATGAACCGTTCGCCCGTAGCCGCTCCAAACGCCGCAGCTCCGTCATCGTGGTAGCCGCGAAACAACATACCGCCTGCCTGTGTGTGTGTGTGTGTGTGTGTGTGTTCTATCCCTCTCTCTTTCTTTTTCCCTCACCCTCTTCTCTTTCTTTTTCTTTCTCTCCATCTCCCTTTCTGTCTGTGTGTGCGCGTATTTCAACTTATATGTGCCATTTCTGGGCTTACCGCAGCCGATATTAACAGAATTCAGAAAAACTTGAGTCAATACAATGGCAAGCTGATTAAAGTGTCGATGACGGAGCGGTTAAAGTTCAAGATTCACTCACCCAGTTTTACACACACACACACAAACATTGATATTAGGACACTTGCATGATGTACTACTACGTATACTATTATTTGTTAGGGTGCTCCATTCTGATACCAAATCTGCGACGAAAATTTTGATATCAGCTAAAAAAATGACGTTACTCTTTTCACTTTTGTTGCTTCTTTATGGTTTTTATAAAGCATTTTGCTCGTTTTTTTCCAACATTACGATTTAACAAAGAAAGTACATGATTTATGTACAGTTACTGCTAAAAATACATGTACTTCGTGTAAAATGGGATGTAGTATACGCAATATATGTGGTCTGTCTAGCTGCTGCTTTCTAGGCTCTATATAAATATCTTTGGTATTTAATTTTTTACACATCGAAAATAATCGAAACGCAATATTTTTTCAAATTCCTTCACTTTACAATGATAAGAGAGAGCGAGATTTGAACGGGGATATCTGGATAGTCTAGAGCGAATATTATATATACTTATGTGTATATATAGGATTTTTTGGTGTAATAGGCAAGTAAGTGATGTATTGCTACTATTAGTGTCAGTAAACGTATATACAAACTATTTATCTCTACCTACTTATTAATCTCAATAAACTATTTAATTATAATAATTGCTTGCTTCGCTGAGCGCTTACTAATCTGCCACTAACCAAAATCCCAATTGTATATACTAACTGAGGTTTGCAAAATTTTGATATAGATATGTATGTACATGTTTCTAAGAATCATATAACAGAATTAATGGACTGTATAAAAATATTTGGCTATGACTAAAATTATATTTGAATGTGATTTTAGATAAATGGATCTAGTTTGTTATACATTCTACGTAGCTATTAGATAAATACTCGTACATATATTATATTTCTATATTGTCAATGGTTTAGGGCTTTACTTGTACGGGCTGTTAACAATACTTAAGTATATGCTTAAACTACTTAAGAATTACCGTAGAATTTGTACTACTCGTATGATACTTAAACTACCACTAGGATTTTTACAAGTTAAGAACTGCATTTAAAATGTGAGCGAATTTAAATTTGATGAATTAACTACATCTTTTGATACGAAACGTGAACAAACCAAAACCAGGTATCTGTACAAATTTAGAATCCAGCCAGTAGGAGAGTATGTATGCAGTTACATATTTAGATATAAATAATTTTGTTAGGTTTACTTTAATTTGATAGTTAGTTATTAAGAGCGCCCCGGAGTTTATTGAGTTCTTAATTACAAAATTTTTCAAAAATGTATTAGTTGGATATAAAAAGTTGCACAAAGTATCTAGATATTTTTTTTCGTGTAACTTGATTTACTGACTGTTTGGATATTATATTATATACCATATAACGAACTTCCATATTACGCACTTTTCTATACTACGAACTAATTTTGCCATTTAGTTAAATTTTCAAAGTTTTGATCTCCATTCAACAAATTCCGCTATATGTCTCTTTTTAATTTAATGTTTTTTAATGCCGCCTAACGAGTGCGATTTCGATCTAAATAAAACGATTTTATATTTTTCATTATTGTATCTTATAATGCACGAACGCATTGAAAACAGAAAACAGAATTATACATTTTTGACTTTTACCACTATGTTTTCGCGTTCTTTGCTAATTCTATGATCTTCACTGCATAACTTGTCGTCGCGAGGGCTGACGTAATTTAAATTTTTTGTTGGTTTGTTTTAAGTTCAAAACTCGAAGAATAACCAAGGTGACTGCCGTTTTAATTTTGATTGATGTGTACATACGTTTTGTCAGTCAGAAGCACAAGCAGGTTAACGCTAAAACAAAATACGCGCTGTGTGCACTCATGCATGAAGCTTGAAGCTAGGCCACAAGATCATACTCAAGTGTTGTGCAAGTTCACTTAAAGTTACAGAACTGAGCACCTCGGGGAGAGGAAAAATAATGTGGCTGAAAATGTATTTGCTTTTGTTTTTTAAGCGAGATTGAATTATTTATTAAGAAAGAGAAGTGGAAAAACCACACAGCTACATTAATTTTAAGTTCTTTAAAATAAAACTCGACTTAAATAAGCCATTTTTCTGACATTTGTAGCTAACGAATTTTCTGCATAACGAAGTCATTTCTTGTCCCCTTGAAATTTGTTAAATGGATATTCGGCTTTAGTAGTACTAGAATGCTAGAATACTAGAATACTTACTCTCTCAGAATGTCATCGAATTCACTCACGACTCACGAAGCGACAAACGGCAGTCCCCCGAAAGAATAAAATCGCCAGACAACAGAACTCGAAACTTAGTTGGGAAATGGCTTTTTGAACACTTTATAGGTATAAATTCTTGTTGCTATAAGTATAAATTCTTGTTGTCTATACTATTATAAATTCTTATTGACACAATGCTGAGCTGGCTACTTTAGCGAGTATAGACCTTATAATATTATAGACTGTGCAATTGCTAACAAGAGCTCTTCTGAAGAGTAAGCGAGTACGAAAGCAAAAAGCATGTGCGCAGTCGTTTTGTTTCACTTGCCCTTGCGCTCAGCGGAACGAACCGTCTATTATCCGACAGCCAACAACGGTTAAAAATGGTTTATATTTGGGTGCATTTGCGTTTGTTTCATTTGTTGCCTGCTTGTCGAGATTTTTGTTATTGTTGATATTTCTCTATTTCTGTGTCGGCGGCAAACGACATCGACAAATGCACTACTGAACTACTGAATACACTTTCAGAATTTGTGTGCATCTTTCCATAACCTTATGGTAGTTGCGGTGGCATAATTGTTGACTACTGTCATAGAATAAAAAACATGAAAGAATGCAAAGTTGTCCACAATTTCCGAAAGTTTATTCAGAAGTGCATTTTCTTATGACGTTTGCCGCCGACACAGGAAAAGGAAAAATATCAAATATGTATAACCAAAAATCTCGGCAAGCAGGCCCAGCAAGAAATATAAGTAATACTAATACTTACAAATATTTACAGTTCTTGGTTGTCGTACGATAGACGAGAAGCGCAAGGGCTAGCGAAACAAAAACGTCCGCACAGGCTATTTGCTTCCGCGCTTGCTCACAAGCAAAGGCAAAACAAGGCGTAGCCGGGAGAAGTTCCCAGCTCCAATACATAAGAAAGATCATATCTTGCCAATCACACATTATATATTATATCTTACATTATAAGATTTATGCTTCGACGCCAATGGGTTTCAATGAATATTTTGTACAAGTTCCTGGAATTAATTGACATTGCTATTTTTACCTTGCAAGCGCTTAGAAAAATATAAAAAATTTATTTATATATATGTATGTACTTTTGATTGTCAACATTATTATTATTTTTATTATACTCGATACCGAAAGTACAGAGTATCTTGGGTTTGTGCAATGTCCGTCATGGTGTCTATCCGTCCGTCCATCCGTATGTTCGCAACTTTTTTCCACACCCTTTAAGTTAGAGACTTGAAACTTTGCAAATGTCTTTATCTATTGCATAGTAAATTAAAGTGTCAAGATTGGAGTTCTACGATAATAAGGGGGCTAACAAATCGATAAACTCGATAACTCAAAATCGATAAATCCAGCTATTTCGCACGCCCATTCAGCTAGAACTACCAAATTTAGGGAGAAAATACCTAATTACAACCCACAAAAACTGCATCAAAAATTTTGGAGGCATACTCACCCATTCCGCCCCCAGTCACCCGCAGTATAAAACCAATAATGCCTATATTTTCTACAGCTTTTGAGCTAGAGCCACCAAATTTGGTGCCAAGATAGGTGTTGACGACCCCCAATCAAATTTGGATACCACGCCCATCCATACTGCCCTAGCCACCCCCAACCACCCCAACGCTTCTCTAAAAACGGTATCGCGTGTATCTTCCGTAGTGATTAAGCTAGAGTCGCCAATTTTGGTAGGAATATAACTGTTTGTGACCCCCAAAAAAATTCATCAACGTTTTGGAGCCATTCCCCCCGTTCCACAGCCCCCTGCATTTTGAAATCAAATCGCCTATATCGATATATTTATCCACCATATTCTACTAACTTTGAGCTAGAGCCTCAAATTTAGTATGAGGATAGCAATTGATATCATACACAGATCTGCAACAAAAATTTTCAAGCCACGCCTTCAAACCGTCCCCAACAAACTTTAAGCTAGAGTCATCAAACTTGGTAGGAATCCTCCTAGCAGTTGACATCCCACAATAATCTGCATAAAAACTTTAGATGCCAAGGCCCCATACCGCCCCCAGTCCCCCTTTCCCTATCTTTAACAAACTTTTAGCTGAGTCACCAAATTTGGAAGGAGGATAGCTTTTTGGCATCCCCATCTGCATCAGACAATCTTTGAGGCAGCGTACACCCCTGCCGTATCCGCACCCCATTGCAATCAGGTATCTTTTTATCGGTTTTATTACTGGTATCGCGTATACCGCAGTCGGTTGCATCCGACTGCAACGTTTTTACTTGTTTTGGTTTGTTGTTGTTTGTTCCAATATCTTTTTCTTTTTTCTTTGAGCTATTTTTTGGTTATAAATTAAAGTTATAAGAAATATGCCTAAATACATGTCTGCACTAATATCAAAATAATGTTACATTAAATTTATATTAGAAGGTGTACGTCCATATAATAAAAACATAGATTATATAGCATAAATAGCGTTAATATAGAAATATGTAACATATAAATAATTAGATTATTCGATTTATTTTCAACTTAATATTTATTTGGAATAACAAATGAACAATATATCAAATTAAAGAAATGTTAATCAAATTAATTAGGTATCTAAAGGTTATCCAAACACTGTTTGTTTGTATATCGCAAATCACAAAAAAAAAATAAAGACCCAGCACAATAGAATTCGGAGAAGGAGTAATGGTCTAAATTTGTACTTACTCAGTGGACTCGACCGTAGGCGTTGTCGGCATTATCATCAATATGCAGTTAACGAGAATTGTGGTAATGATAAATAACGAAAATAATGGATGCACTAAAATATAAATGGCCACACGACGAATCGGATTGAATGGATCGAGCAGCCACATTGCTTTTGATGCAGAAAAGCGAAAAATGTCTTTTCCCTTGCTTACAACTACGAATGTCTGCAAAACGGTTGGAATTCCCAACCACATAACAAGTTAGTCAAAGTATGTAGAAAGACTAAACAGGAAAGAACAAATCGAATTTGAATCTATGGCATGAATAAGGGATACTTACCAGTATATTGCTGTAGTATGGATCGATATCTTCGAGAGGAGTAGAGGCCAACTCCGGCGGGAAGCTGCCCTGCAATCGAACAGGTATAGGCACACCCTGCTCAAGTGTAGGATCCGGTTGTGGACCTTCATCCTCGTCCTCGTCATCATATCGGATCTGGCCCATTGATGCGGCACGTTCAACACGTTGTGGCATTCATAAATTACATAGAACAAAGAAATTGCGCACATACATATTAGCGTAATCATACAAACGCATATACACGTTATTCACATTATGCTCATTATCAGTATATAAAGTAAATTTACAATATATCACATACAATAAGATTTTAAGTCTTGTCCAATTATGGTTCGAATTTCGTAAATCATTAGTTTTTGGTATAGTAGTAGGCAGATTAGGTAGGCACACAAATAGTTGTAGACTAGTAGTAGCAGTAGTTGCAGTAGTTGTTGTGGGTTTTTACAACATAAAAGACAGTAACTCAAAAAACACATATGTGTGTACATCCTATACTACTATATATGTGTAAAGATAATTTTCGAATCATAATTTTGCACGGGATAGATTTTTAAAAAGATATTGAAACCAATCTGAGATATATACCAATAAATACAATAAATATACGTTTTATCTATCATTAATGTGAAGTATTATAGGTATAGGAATTTAATTAATGTTCATATGCTTATACTAATTTTACGTGAAAATCAACTAAAAGAGTATATCGTATTAACGATTAAAATTGCATGCAAGCACTCCGTTGATTAATAACCAGTGTTAGGGTGTGTTGTGTAGTAAGCTTACAATGCTTTTAAAAAATGGTAATAAAGTGGTAAAGACGTGCTAAGAATATATTATAAAGATATGTACTTAATTCAATACACATTTACACTCACATTTAGAAAATTGATAAAGAAATTTTCGACAAGTCCGTTTCTAAGAACTATGGCTCTTTGGTTTTATTTGATGGTGAGTTTTTTCACCGTGCTTTAGGCAACATTAATTGCCCTGCCATGTATGGACTTTAATCGGTTGGGGTGGGGGTAAAGCAAATATATGTGTCCCATTGTTGCTGCGCCACAACACTTCTATCGATTTCACGAAAGTCGTGTTCTTGTATCGAAGTTAGCATTGTATGTACATAGTAAGCTATAACTTTTCATGGCATGAACGTGGATATGCAATTCCAAAAGCAAAAGTAAACCAAATAAAAACTCGAACGTCATCATCATGAAATTGTTTGAGCTGCTATACAAAAACACACATACACGCACAGAAGAAGAAAACCCAACAAACACGCATTGAGTCGGGCAGCGCTAAAAAAAATAAATAACAAGGGTTGCCACAGAAAACGCTCGTGGAATCGACTTCCGCCAGTAGCAATTCCACCCGAACAATTCCACGGTACCACAGATTACCGAATGATTTCATTTTTTTTTTAGTCTGGGCACCAACTTTATCGGACCTTGCTTCTAAAGGCTGCCACCTTGCCAGACTAAATACGCCAAGTGTTTGTTAAGCTAATTTTTTCATTTTTACGTTGCAGAATAAGTGGTTTCAATATGTTTTGTGCTTTAAATACATTGTTTAATTTATTTATATATCTTCCAACTGCCTGGCAACTTTTTGTGACTGGCAGCAATAAGCTTTTCAAAAATCATCACCAAATTGATTTTTAACTGAAATTGCACACAAATGCCATTGGTGAGGCTATTGGCCATCAAAGAGCTCCGGGAGCAGAAATTAGGATAGGGACGATGCAGCGAAGGTTTCTCAGATGTGCATCTGATCCGTTTTCGCAATCTGAAGTTACGAAATTGGTTTGTTATGGCTCTGCCATCTATCAGTTGGTGCCGTTTTCAAGGCATTGCTACCAGGCAGAACTACAACTGCCCTCAAATATTTTCAAAAATTGCACAGCAAGTAAAATAATTTTGCAGTTAAACTTGTTCTTACTCCAAAGAGCTATTTTTTTTAATGTTTAATTAAAAGAAAACCGAAGTGTTTCCATATAGTTTATTTAAAATAAATTTTTTTCTGCGCAAAACTACTGAGCGTTTTGGTCTGTGGCATTGTGGAATTAAATTGCTGTGGAACTCGGGCGAAAGCGTTTTCTGTGGCACCCCTGAATAATTGGTTTTTGTGCTTGTTTGCTTGGCGTGACAATTAGATTGTGTATAGATATGTATATACATACATTGTTTGTTTGTATGTATGTGTGTATGCATGCTTGTGTGTGTATATCCATATTTGTATTTAAGTGTTGACGCAATAGCGACAAAAACGAATGAATGTAGCAGGAGCTTAAAACTATATGACCATACATCTATGTATATGTATAGCACATAGAAGTACATATATGTAGCTAGCAATTGCTGTCGTAGTTTTGACAGTGTTTGCGAGGGGGTGGTGTGGGAGCTTGGGAAAAGAGGTAATGGCTGCCTTTTAACCAGGCCAAGTCGAGTCTATATATAAACTAAACAAGGTAAACCGCATTACAGAGCTCCTCACACACTTACAAACACACACACACAGTCAGGAATATACAAGTACACTGGCAATATGGCGGTTTCAACCGAAACGTCTGCTCGTGCTCTGGCCAGCATTGCATACAAACATATCTTTGCATAAAGGCTATAACGTATGCAACGACTGGAACTGGAACTTAAACATGTACTATAATAAATCTGAAATCGTAACTGAAACGATGATAAAGAAACCATGATAAAGATGTTGTTGCATTAAGCACTGATTTTGCTAAGTATGTATTTGCTTCAGAAATGTATTTTAAGAGTGATTTGAAAACTCAAATTTAAAAATTAATCAATTTGATTATGTTTTAAGTTTATAAATAGTGGTTCGATGGTCTATATATCTTTAAAATAATTTTGAAAGATTACGGATAAAATATATATTAAGATCATTGAAATATGTTAATCATCTGAGCATTGTCAATTTAAAAATGTTTTCATATATGTATCTATTCTTAATTAGGCAAAGTAGTTTCACATATTAAAAGACATTCAGGCACACGCATGAATTGAAAATTTTACTCCTTAATTGTTACTAATGAGGTTTAAAAAAAAGCTGATATTGTTGTAGGTTATGTACATTGTTTGTATATGGGTACAATGTATTTATACAGTCGAATTATAAGTAGTTGGAACGGCAAGCAGCTACAAACTATAAACAAACATTTAACAAATTGCCTCCTTAAATGAGCTTAGCTTAAAATGTTATGCAACTAATTTCTTCTATACTTAAAGCGCAACTTTTAACAAGTAAACATACTTTCAGGCGAGCAGGTTGGTACTTTCCATATACTCTAAGTTTAATTAATATACTTTTGTTTAACCATTGTTTTATATGTTTTCGAACGATTTCGAGGTCAAAAGACCACGAATAAATAAAGTAAAGTTCCTAATTTTTTGGAAAAAAATATTAAAAAATATATATAAAAAACTTGGTTAAAGCTGCGCATTAACTCCGTTTCGTTTGCCGAAGTATATGTCTATTAAAAATTACTTTTATTTTTGCTGCAGCTAATGTTCTTGTTATAGTTTATGTTTTTTTTTTTTTGATATTGATGTCGTTCTTTTCATAGACTTTGGCTGTGGAACTTACTTCTCATTTACATTTAACCACTTACTGGCACCATGGCCTCGGCTCTTTGGCTCTGCCACTGACACGATGATGAGTCATCACGAAACGTTTAATTTGTGTAGTGTTAGTTTTTGTTTTATATACACATATTTTGTATATACTATTGTATTGTTTCTGCAAATTGAGTAGTGAGTAGTACTTATAACAGGTTTTATCCTGTTAAATATGTACGCTTCCTTTTGGCATGGGGTTTTTTTTTTTTAGTCAATGCTAAATTTCGTAATAGAAATTTTGTTTAATTTCATATTTTGCAATTGTATGCAAGCGTAAATCATCAGACATCTGCATAGTATGGTCAAAAGAAACAATAGACTGATCCTAGGCTAACCCTATAACTCTACCCATGTATGTCATATACGAACACAATAATTTTTAGACACACACGAAGTGAAGGATTGTAAGCGAATATGCATACATACGTATTTAATATTAAGAGTGATTTATATTAACGAATATTATCAGAAGAAGGTGGCAAGCATTTGTAGACGTGCAAACATCGAATACATCGTATAATCAGGCAGCACACTAGCACATACATACATAAGTACTTAGTACATAATCTGTACTACATATACATTTTAGCTAGTTAAGCCTTACAATTACTCTTATATAAAAGTAGTTAAGTGCATGCAACTCATTGAGCTGACACACACACACAAACACAGACACACACATACTCTTTAAATAAAGCGCATTGATTTTGTTTGGATCGAAAGCCTTTGAGGCATTTGCTTTTGAGCGCATTGACGGCACTTGTCTAATGCCCAAAAGGCAAAAATGCAGCAGCAAGCTGAACGAGGAAGCTGTTCGCTATACTGTTGGCAGCTGCCAACAAAACCATTTAAGGTCGACCGAGCAAAACTTGAATGCTTTTCATTCTTAACACTGTTCACCAAAATTTAATAGCTTTAAAATTATAAATATAGCTAAATGTTAAACGCTGCCTGAGATGTATAAAGCTTGCTGGTATCAAGTGTTGCCAGGCTGTTCCACAGAATGTAAAAAACACTTGCGTTTAGCAAAGTTCTAGTAAGGTGGAAAAAAGCATTGTTAAAACTATATGAGCAGAATTTAAAAAAATGCATAATTGCATTATCATATAAAAGAACTGCACTTGGGCTTTATAAATACGATATTTAGGCCTGATTTCTCAATGTCCGGTTAGCGTAACTAACCTAAGTTAAGTCAAAATTGAGTTGCTCAATGGAGGAGGCCTAAGCCAGCTAACATTTATACCCTGATCAAGTGCCGATATAAATATCGCTAAAATAATCCTTAGGCAAACAGCTTGCATTGTATATATTTTATTACTACCCAAAATATTTTAATTTGATTCCACAAGACCAACAACTACATGGTCCTCAGCAACCGAAACGTTTTTCCACGTTGCCTTTTATATATTCAGCCGTTTCGATATTTCGATATTTTTTATCAATAGATTCCAAGTGTATATCGGAAACCAGAATAGTTATCGATAATTTGAAACAAACTTGTTCTGCTTATGGTATAGGAGAACTTATATTCGAAATCTAAAGTCTCTAGCTCTTGTAGTCTCTGAGATCTACGCGTTCATACAGACGGACAGACGGACGGACAGAAGGACATGGCTTTATCGACTCGGCTGTTGATGCTGATCAAGAATATATATACTTTATGGGGTCGGAAATGCTTCCTTCTGCCAGTTACATACTTTTGCATAAAACCATTATATCATTTTTACCCATTTATGGGTTTAGGGTATAAAAAATACCACAAATCAACTGATTCGCTCAAAAGGGTTTATCAACACCATCAAAGCGATAGTATCTTAACAAATAAGGTTATCTGGGCATTGAGAAAACCAAATTGGTTTAACTAGAGCATTAATTTTATGCCGAGCTTAACTAACTGCGATTTTAACTGGACATTGAGAAAGTGGCCCTTACATAAGTTTATAATTTAAAGATAACACACACTTGTAGTATATAAAAAAAAGATATTCAAAAAATAGCGTAAGAAGATACATAAATAAGTTTGTATATAGGTGAAACTCAGATAGATTGCTGATTAGTTGATTGAAAAATTAGTGGTGACTTATAAATACACTGGGTCTTAACATATCAATTGAGTACGCATACAAATATACAAAAACGAAAAGGAATACAATTACAATTACAGATACGAATACTTATACAAATATTGTAAATATTTTAAGCAATCACATAAAAACAAAATTTAGCTGCTAAGAACTTAATAATTGTTGGCAATAAAATTCCAAATTAAACGCAAATTAAATTAAAAGCTTTTTTAAATTTTCAAAGAACATATTTACTTTTTGTTAAAAGTTAAAAAAAAAATTTTGTTGGGTATTTTTTTTTGTATATATAGGTATATTTATCATTTTTTTTTTTTTTTTTTGTGTTTGGCAGTTAGTGAAGGCACTTTATTCATTTTGTGTATTTAGACTTAAAGTTCTGTGGAAAATCTTACTTCTTTTTGTTTTTTCTTGCGACCATATTGCGGCTGAAAGAAGATTTTGATTTGGCGTTTAATTTGGGATATTGGTTTTTTGTTTTATGATTTTTTTCGGAGTTAAGTAAAAGTTAGGGAAAAAATTGTAAACATTTTTGTTTTTAGCGAAATTCAAGCGCCGAATAGTTAATTGTTATTATTAAATTATAAAAAAGCAATAATTTAAAGATTTGTCATTGTTATTTTGTTGTGATTTGTTTTTTGTTTATTGTTATTTTCGTTTTCGGTTTTCGTTTTTCCAGACAGCAGCGCGCAAAAGTTTCGTTGGGAGCATTAAAAATAGAGAAAAGGATATAAAAATACACAAAAAAGGGAGAAAATATATGTATATATATTTATATATATGTTCATGTGAAATATTTAGCATTCTTAAAGATTTTATACATAAGTTTGTCAATATATCAGTTTGAATATTTTTTGGTTATTTTTTCTGCTATGACCTTTATTAATGCTCCGTATAAGCTGTCTTCGATGTGTTACTTTTTGATTAGTAGGGGTGCCACAGAAAACGCTCTTAGAATTGACTTCCGCCAGTAGCAATTCCACCCAAACAATTCCACGGTACCACAGATTACCGAATGATTTCATTTTTTTTAGTTTGGGCACCAACTTTATCGGACTTGGCTTCTAAAGGCTGCCACCTTGCCAGACTAAATACGCCAAGTGTTTGTTAAGCTAATTTTTTCATTTTTACGTTGCAGAATAAGTGGTTTCAATATGTTTTGTGCTTTAAATACATTGTTTAATTTATTTATATATCTTCCAACTGCCTGGCAACTTTTTGTGACTGACAGCAATAAGCTTTTCAAAAATCATCACCAAATTGATTTTTAACTGAAATTGCACACAAATGCCATTGGTGAGGCTATTGGCCATCAAAGAGCTCCGGGAGCAGAAATTAGGATAGGGACGATGCAGCGAAGGTTTCTCAGATGTGCATCTGATCCGTTTTCGCAATCTGAAGTTACGGTGGTTTGCTATGGCTCTGCCATCTATCAGTTGGTGCCGTTTTCAAGGCATTGCTACCAGGCAGAACTACAACTGCCCTCAAATATTTTCAAAAATTGCACAGCAAGTAAAATAATTTTGCAGTTAAACTTGTTCTCACTCCAAAGAGCTATTTTTTTTTAATGTTTAATTAAAGGAAAACCGAAGTAGCTCCATATAATTTATTTAAAATAAATTACTCCGAATTTTGTTTAAGAAATGTGTCATTGCTGACTCTGACATCAAAAAATCTGTATCGGACTAGGTGGCAGCATCAGAAATCCGGGTGTTGCGACGTTTTGTTTCCGCTCAAAACTAGTGAGCGTTTTGGTCTGTGGCACCGTGGAATTAAATTGTTGTGGAACTCAGGCGAAAACGTTTTCTGTGGCACCCCTGTGTGTTTGTGTTTGTGTAAGCGCAACACGCATTTAAAAAGAAAGAGGCTGATTGACAAACAAGGCCCAGAGACAAATAAGGGATTAACTGGAAAAGAGTTGGAAAGGATCTGGGTTTTTTTTTAAAGAATGGATCGATTGACAATTTGAACAACGAGTTGAAAGGTTTAGCGATAGAGTTTAAGTTGTTGTAGTTTGACTTTAATATTGATGTAGGATACATAGAGCGCGCATGAAATTTGTTGTTATATACTTATGCATGTTATATCATGTGCCTACTTTTGAGAAAATTGACTGATAGAAATTAAATTAAGATGTAAGGACAAACAGATACATACATAAGAAGAAAGCCACAGACATTGAGAAAGAGCGCTGAGTCTAAGGCGTAACTTTGCATTGTTTTTGCAAGTTAAGTTGAAAAAATGAGCCGCAACTACACATTTGTGTGATTGACAATGGTTGTTGGTCTATGGTCTGGTGATAGTATTTTTATATTTATTGGTACTGGAACTTATAGATGGATAATAATGGTAACTTGAACTTCTAGTATTAGTATTTAAGAAACTATATGTCCATGAATTTTTTTTTATTTGCTTAACATTGTGAGCCACACACTCTAGACGAAGGACAGTGATATATCGCGGTAATGTCGAAATAAAATAAATATCTGTAAAAAACTTAGAACTAAAAAACATAAATAAAAAATATTAAAATTTTTGCCTTAAAGAATAAAGAAATTGCTGCGTATACATATGAAATAAAACAAATATAAAAATAGTTTAAAATTTCAATTACGAAATACATGTATACACGATTAGAACACATAAAGAAGCCAATAGATAGATAGGATACACATTATTTAATCTCAAGATTGTTAAGCAATGAAACAACCAATCGAATTAACAAACAAACGTACAATGGTTATCGCAAGAAACGTGTTTATCTTTTACAGTATGAATAGCAACTACGATTTTTTTGGGTACGTACAGTTACGAAATGGGAATTGTGAGATGCGAGAATACTACATAGTACAAAATACACGACGACAGCAAAATAAATAAAAGAACAGCATAGTATTTATTTGATTTGATTGCATTTTGAATTTTGTTTTAATCATAATAATCGATAACCAAACCATTAGCATTGAGTTAAATAATGTGATATAAACTGAGAACACAAAAAACGAAGTTCCAAGACAAAACCAAACGGACTTTCAGGGTAAAACGGATAAAATAATACTGTTGCTAGTATTTTAGTACGATAAAGGGTTTATATAGTTTTAAAAAGAGTTGTTAAAGCAGCTGCATACTGCAACAGCAAATGGAAAGCTTTTGTTTTTGTTAGAATATACAAGATATAATGGAGTGCGCATAGAGTGAAAGACAAAAATACATATAATAAGGGAGGGAATGCCATTAACGACTCCGGGTTGAGTGCTGGCTTTCAGAACACAAAAAGACAAGCACTTTAAAGGAACATATTGCTATGTTTTCTTGTATGTACTTTCTATATGATTTCAAGCAGCAAAATAAGAGAGAACAGTTAACAAGTACATTTACATACACAAATTTATGCACACATTGATGTATGGTAATGATTTACAGGCCGGATTTGTCATGATGATGAAAAGTAAGTTGAAATTCTTGTAATAGATAGCTTTGAAGATAGGATAGGGGATATAATATCATAATTTTTATACTCGATACCGAGGGTAATGACTATATTGGGTTTGTGCTAGGCCCGTCATGGTGTCTGTCCGTCCGTATGTTCGCAAATTTGTTCCACACTCTTCAAGTTAGAGACTTGATACTTTTCAAATGTCTTTATCTATGGGATAGTAAATTAAAGTGTCAAGATTGGAGTTTTACGGTTAAATCGATAAGTTCGATAACTCAAAATCGATAAATACACCTATACCGCACGCCCCAACAGCTAAAACTACCAAATTAATGAAGAAGATACCTACTAACAACCCCCAAAAAACCCCATAAAAGTTTTTGAGCCCCGCACACCCATTCCGCCCCCAGCATCCAGAAGTTGAAAAACAGAGTAACCAAATTTGGTGGGAAGATAACTATTGATGACCTCCAAAAAACTGCATCAAAATCGTGAAGCCACGCCTCCCGATCCCCAGCCCCCTGCAGTTTGAAATCAGAAACGCCTATATCTTCCAGAGCTTTTGAGCTAGAGCCACCAAATTTGGTGCCAAGATTGGTGATAAAAGAACCCAAAATATGCCACGCACCCCTATACCGCCCCCAGGTTCCTTCCCTTAAATTTAACTTACTTCGAGCTAGAGTCAACAAATTAGGTAGGAGGATAGCAATTGACATCCCACAATGATCTGCATAAAAACTTTGAATGCCATGCATCCCATACCACCCCCAGCCCCCCTTTCCCAAATTTTTGCTAACTTTGAGCTAGAGTCATCAAATGTGGTAGGAGAAAAGCAATTGACATCGCACAAAGATCTGCAGCCCCCTTTCCACACATTTTATAAGCTTTGAGCTAGAGTCACCTAATTTGGCAGAAAGATAGCTTTCTATCATCCCCATCTGCATCAGACAATCTTTGAGACAGCGTTAACCTCTGCCGTATCCGCACCCCATTGCAATCAGATCTCTTTTTATCGGTTTTATTACTCGTATCGAGTATACGGCAGTCGGTTGAGTCCGACTGCAACGTTTCTGATTGTATTTTTTTTAAACAAAGTAATATTTGAGAAATCAACGCAATAAGATAGAGCTATTTGTGCTTCTGAAATGTAATTATTATATACGTGAAGCCAAAAACGCACATATTCGATAGATATTTTGGGTTGGAAATATTTTTGAAGGCACATATGTGGGAATCCATTTGCTGATTATTATTGAAATACTAGTTTGGGGCATTTTGGGAATACAAATAGGTAAGTAGCAAGTAGCAGTAGTTGTATTTAGCAGGTTGTATAAGTAGTAAGATAGGTGTGTTTACGAGTGTATGTGTATTACTTTGGGTATTGGATAGGCTATTTTAAAATAACATTTATTAAATAGACGTTTAAACACAAAACCAACAGCGCTTATTAGCGTTAAACAGTAGTCGATTGAACAATAATCGATAATCGTTATGTTTCGATTGTCGTTTATCTGAAATGTCGTTTTTTTTGAAATGGTAAATTGATAAAAACTGGTATGCTAAATCGCAATAGTCATAGACATAGTAATAGTAATAGCAATAGTTAAAGATATAGTTATAACATAGATAGTTAAAAGAGTAGATAGAGGAGACACAGAATATCACATTATACTTATATATACTAATGCAGAGAAATTTTGCAGCTATAGATAGTTTTAAAATCTAGCTAAAATAATTACCACCTCTCCTTCGGCTCTCTTTCTTTCCAGTTCCTTTTGCTTTTCATGTTCAGCGGCAATGCGTTGTTCTATTTGCACCAATGATTCGCGGGTAAAGGGACGGAACAAACTGCGTTCTTCCTCAGATATCGAGTCGAAATCTTCTGTCATTGTCTATGCGGCCAACGATGAGAGCCTTAGATTTCCAAGGCCTGCATACACACACACATACAAATGATATCAACGATTACGATAAGCAATCAGCTGCAGCTTGAACCCACAATCCAAACCAGCGTTTGAAAATGCTACGCTGTTACGTAGCTTTCGTTGTGCTCCCGCTAAAGGTCTCACTTTGATTTTCTGCGAAGCAGAGCCATAGCCGATCGAAAAAAAGTGTATGTTGTGCTCTGCTCTGCAATTTATTCGCTTTATAATCTGTAGCCATAGCAATAGCATTATACAAAAAGTTTGACTATGCTACGCTGGAGCATGATGGAATAACATAAGGTGGTCCCGTCGGCAACAGCCATCCACTTATTGTATGCTTGCAATATGTGCGAGTGAAATGAACAAAGTATACTGAGTGTCGTATTGAGTGTGAGTGAGGCGGCAATGTGATTGTTGATTAACCCTTAGCATGTCCGTAGGATTTGAATATGGCATTTTTATAATAAAAGACGAGAAATTTTTTTAAAGTTTAATTTTTAACAGTTTTGAATTACCAATCAAACGCTGTTTTTGGTTCTTAATGGAAATGTTGTGGTTTAGGTACTTAATTTTAAAATTGTATACTTTACAGCAAAATTTGCAATATTTCATATTAATAAGTGTGCGCTTAAGGGTTAATGAACAAGAAAAAAAATCGTCCGTACACAACCTTTCTCTTCAACAAGCAAACGTGCACTGAAATAAGTGGATACTTCGTAAAACTTCGGCTGCCGACAGGACCACCTTATGTTATTCCATCATGCGCTGGAGCGGTAACCGAAAAACGATAGCGAGACGAGAGCAGAGCACATAAAAATTGTTCATGTGCTATGCTCTCATCTAGCTTTTGTATTTCGGTTACCGCTCCGGCGTAGCATAAGCTAGAAAGCAGAGTAGAGAACGTAGTTAATCAAAGTGAGAGCGGTAGCGAGAGCGTGAAAATATTTGTATTGATCTTGCTGCTAGAGAGCAGTAATTGCGAACGCTGATCCAAACGCATGCTCAAATATAAATATGCTCACATGAGGCACATGGATGTCGCCTGCTACATTAAAGCTACAACTATATCCGAGGCGCCATGTTCGAGTAGCGCCCGCCGCTTAGCACGATTCTGCAAATAAGGAAAATCACAGACATTAAAAATCATTATAATAATCAAGTTTAAAGGTGAATAATACTTGCAATTTTGTATTGCGTCAGTTAGATGTGGAATGTAAACAGAGAACTGCACCACAGACAGTCTTATATATAGACTGTGCAATTGCTAATAAGAGCTTTTAGAGCTTTCGCGTCACATGGTGCCGGTGGTAGACCCCTTCTATGCTTCGCACAAGTTTGAGCAGGTGCGAGAGCAGATTTTTGTTTCACTATCCCTTGCGATCAACGTTCGAGCCAAATGTTGACCAACAACCAATAACTGTAAAAGTTTTTTGTATTTGTGTGTATGTGCGTTTGTTTTATTGCTTGCCGGGCCTGCTTTTCGAGGTTTTTGATATTTCTAATATTTTCCCGTTTTCTGAGCCGGCGGCAAACGACGTCGACACAAACATGATACAATTAAGTAGGTAGTGTCATGATACAATTAATAAATTAATAAATTAATTGTATCATGGGTAGTGTCATCCGAGAGAGCCAGTACCAACTGATTTGAACACGTGAGTGCAAGGGAGACAGTCAAATTGCTCTCTTTATTTTACTCTCTTGACTCTGTTAAGGGGTTATTTTGTTAGTGCGACAGAGTTAGGTATAAAAAGTGTTTTGGTTGTATGTATACGGCCGATACATTTTGGTTGCTTTGTTGTGACATTTAAATTAAAATAAATATTCATATTCAAATAAAAAACATTTATTATTATTATTTTAAAGTAGTATTTTTAATAGTTTTTTATTTTTAATTATGTTTTGTTTTTGTTTTTGTATTTTCAATTTAGTATTAAGGTTTTTGATACGAAAATGTATTCTTATCTTAAAATAAAATTTTTTACTTCGTTGTGATATTAAGATATTAAGTGATATTAAGATTTAATTATAATAAATCAATATTAAACTAAAAAGTATATTAAACTTAAAAATATAAAAAAGATATCTTTATTTATAGTAAAATTTTTAATAATTTGCGATGCCCCATAAGATTTTGTTTCTGTTCTAACCTAAAAAACACATGAACAAACATAACAAACAGAACGAAATTCGTCCGCACGGGTGTCTTACCACAACGACAAGCATTTTGCGACTGTCGATTGGTACCAAAACAAAGAGAGCGCTCTCTCGCATGACACTACCATATTATTGTATCATGGACACAAATGCACTACTGAACACACTCTCGAAATTTGTGTGCAACTTTGCATAACTGTATGGTAATTGCGATGGCAAAATTGTCGACTCGTGTCGTAAAACTGAAACCCTGAAAGAGTATTAATGCATATGCAGCACCTTTAAATGTGTGCGTGGCAATTGTATATCATTTCTGTAACAGTCTCAACTATTATGATTTCACAATTAATGAAAAAGTTAAAGAAATTTATAACAAATGCATTTAAATTAACGCAAAACTCGAACTTTATAAAACAAAAGATTCTTTACATAAATCGATAGTATGTTTTGTTTTTACGTACATACAGTGAGTCACAAAAGTACTCGTTACCAAGCATACGGTGCATATACCTTCATTTTTCAACAATTTAGCAAAAACTTTTTTATGTTTTATGATTTTGCATTCGTTAACTTAAGGCCCAGTTACCCGAAATTGACTTGAACTGAATTTGAATTGAACGAGAGCGTGAATTGGCATATTAAAACCAAGCGAATAGCCAAACGTGAACTAGGCTTGAACCTAAATGAATATGAACATGAAAATTAACCGAATACCATGAACATTGAATTATCTAACAGCTGTTTGTCATTGTTTTGAGATTACCACAATTGCGCGCGAATTTCTGTTTTCGAAAGAAAATAATAAATTAATTTAATATGGATGATATGGTTAATATATATTACATGTACTTAGTACAAATCGGTTTAATAAGCATTGAAATGACGGAAATGCGAACGCGGCTTTTGGCAGTTCGGCCAATGAATACGGATTGGAATAACGCTGGTTATTACAGAAAAACCTTCAGCAAAATCAAGAATTTAGATGATTCTCAATTTTTCCTGCACAATAGAATGTCCAAACCACTGTTTAAACTGTTGCTAACGTTGTTGGGCAGTTCTTTATCTAGTCATTGCCGGATCAGCTGTTCAATGTAATTGGATCGTAACTTGAACTGAAATATGAACTGGAACTAAAAATTCTGTTTTCTGCAGGTTGTCAGTTCAGTTCAATTCAGTTCGAGTTTTGGGTAACCAGCAAACAGTGTTTGCCGTGTAGTTGAACTGATCAGCTGTTTTCTAAGTTCAAGTTCAATTTAGTTCACGTTCGGGTAACTGGGCCTTTAGGCTGGCCGCACTCCGGAGCCGACAAAACGTTTTTGTTTGGTCTTTGTCATCGCACACCAAAGCCAACATCTTACCACAAACATTTTGTTATTATTGTTTTGTCGGCTTCGGTGTGCGATACAATCAAACACAATTTTAGAACTGCTCAAAATGTCAAGTAATTCGGACGAAGAAATTATTCCAGCGCTGTATCAATACATAAAATTTTGTGAAGGTCACGAATCGACTAAAATGTATCCGTAATGCAGAATTGTCGACCAGCAGGCCAAGCAAGAAATGTAACGGACAAATTTTAACCCGTTTTGGCTGCAGATAGCCAGCGGCTTGTCGTAAAATTGACTGGCCGCTGAGTGCTGCAATTCTGTGATCGTTCTGTCGATCGCTGGGTCGTAAAGCACCGTTATTTTCTCTTCATCAGACAAGAGCCGTAACAAATAAATAAAAATAATAACGAGAGTACAACAAAAAACTACGGAGTAGCATTTTCAAACGCTGGTTAATAAGCAATTGCAGGTTTCTTGGTTTGGAAATATATTTTTGTCGTAGCAATACATATTTCCAGCCAACAGCATTCGACAAAATAAAAACATTTGTTGGGCTTTGTGTTATGCTGTTTTGATTGTTTGATTCGGTGTGCGATACTCCATAAGCAAGCGTGTAATTTTCGTCACGAAAACATGTCAAAACATTTTGTTGCCTTTGGTGTGCGCGGTCCGTATGTAACTCTATATATATGTAACTCTATATATGTTTTCTCAAAACATTTATAATGATAAGAACCAATGCATTTATTTATGTTAGACGCGACACACTAAAACATAAAACATAAAAAAACGTTTTGTCGGCTCCGGTGTGCGGCCAGCCTTATGTGTACGAAAGACAACACAAAAGGAAAAACATTGAAACTCTTAACGGTATCTATAATATGGGAACAAAACTAAAAAAACGCATATTTTCGTCTTACAAAAGTATTCGTTGCGACCATTGCGTCTACTGTTTATTTATTTCTTATCGCATTTACTGTTATTTTTCGACTTGCTTTTGCGCAGTTTTTAGTGTGCAAATATGATTTAGTTTAACTCGTTCATTTTGACTGTCAAAGTTGTCGTTGTTACCTTAAAATACCTAAGGGAAAGGAATGAACTCTTGCTGAGAAAAAAATAATATTGTATCTGGCCAATCAACTGATTATATTTGCAAAATTTTTGACAGAAGTTCGTACACAATCCATAGTTGTATACAACGTTTAAAAAATCGTGGAAACTTGGAAATACCCAACGTCCTGCTCGTCCAACGTCATTGTCCGTCAGAATGGAAAGAAAATTTCTGCAGGAAAACAGGATTAACCCACATTTATCGGCTCGAAAAATTAACAACACACTCCAGACAACTTTGAGCACAACGTCTGCGATGAAACTGTCCGCAGGGTGCTCCGGTCAAATAATATCCATAGTCGGGTTTTCAGAAGAAAACCATTGATTTCAACAGTGAACGTTTTAAAGAGATTATCCTTCGCTAATATCTACAAAACGCAACCAGATTCTTTCTGGGAGACTGTCATATTCAGTGACGAGAGCAAGTTCAACATTGGCTCGGACGGTCGACATATGGTGTGGCGTAAGCCTGGCGAAGCGCTAAACTCAAAAAATAAAACAGCAACTGTCAAGCATGGAGGAGGCTCAGCGATGGTTTGTCTGCACGAGGAGTGGGATATGCAGATGAGAATGCCAACAGCTATTACCCTTCCATTTTTGGTGACTCTAGCTCAAAGTCTGTAAAAAGTGTTTTGAAGGGGGGCTGAGGTCGGGGGCCAAAATTTTTACTCAGATTTTTGTGTGATTTCAATTGCGATCTTCCAACGACATTTGGTGACTCTAGCTCAAAGTTTGTAAAAAGTGGACGGAATAGGCCAGGGCTGTAAAATTTTTGATGCAGTTTTTTGGGGATTGCTAATAGCTGTCTTCTAACTAAATTTGTTTGTGCTAGCTGTAAGGCTGTCCGATTAATCGATTTAGAGTTTTCTAACTTATCGATTTAACTTAGCCGGTCACCCAGTTATTGTAGAACCCCAATCTTGACGCACGACACGAGCTTACTCTTTTTCGGACTAAAGAAGCTATTTCTCAATTGATAACTTAACGCCAACCTATGCTTTTTATATGCAATTATTGCCAATATATTGTCTAACAACAAAGCTACAATATGACTAATATATTATAAGAGTATTTAACATGCATCGATCACTGCAATTCTGTTTTTTTTTTTTGTTCGAATACACGCAAGAGAATGTACTAACAAATGTTGGAGACACTAATAAAATATAATATAAAATATAAGAGCTACTGTGGATATCAATCAATTTTTTATAATTAGAGCAATTTCTCAATTATTGCACTAACATAGTTCAACTACATATCCACAATAGCACTTTTGTGTTGTAAGAGTATCTAACACTGATCGTCCAGTGCTAATCTGTTTTGCTTCTTCGGTACATACATATAAACACTTACACTCTCGCAAACAAACGTAGCTGACTTCTTTAATAATTAGATGAACTAACGAATGTTGGACAGACTAATAATATAAAAGTGCTACTGTGGATATGGAGATCAATCAACTATTTATAATTGAAGCAGTTTCTCAATTGTTAACTTAACGCAAACCTATGCTTATTATACGCAATTATTGCAAATATATATTCTAGCATCATAGTCACAATAGCACTGATATATTATTAGAGTATTGGGCATTCATCGTCCATCGCAATTCTGTTTTCTTCATGTTCAAATTCACGCTTACACTTACATTCTTACAAAGTAATATAACGTAATGTCGCTAGTATTTACGAGAGCGTAACGAAATATGTTCAGTTGATTTTACTACTCATATTTGTTTCATACCGGGCTAGTTAAACTCCAATAATTTTATGAGCCCCTAAAAAATATCGATTCAACTTAATCTGATTTTCAGTATTACATAAAACAATTTTAAGGTGTTTGGTCGGCTTTATGATACAATATCTCAAAGACTTAAAAACTGATCGTCATTATTTTTAATGCTATTAATAGATCTTTTTATTAAAAAAATAATAAACTACATTTAACTGCTTGCTTTGCGTTTAGCCAACTATCCATTTTTCACTGTTTGTCAACATTGATGGAAAATAACACAAGTAAGAAGGCTCTAGTCGGGAGAGCCCGACTAGAAGATACCCTGAGCCAAGTTGCAAAAAATTAAACTCCATGCGCCCTTAAAGTATGCTTCAAATAATAATCAATTGAAACAAAACTTAAAACTGACTTAACTTGACGATATCTCCGGTGCTTCTTAGCCGATTTGGACATAAGTTCTATCGTTACCCATTTTTTCCACCCCCATTCTTATGTTTTTCAAATTCAATATTTTTTTGTAATTGATTCCATGTGTATATCGGAAACCAGAATAGCTATCGATAATTTGAAACAAACTTGTTCTGCTTATGGTATAGGAGAACTTATATTCCAAACCTGAAGTCTCTAGCTTTTGTAGTCTCTGAGATCTACGCGTTCATACTGACGGACAGACGGACATGGCCATATCGACTCGGCTATTGATGCTGATCAAGAATATATATACTTTATGGGGTCGGAGATGCTTCCTTCTGCCTGTTACATACTTTTGCACAAAACCATTATGCCCTAATTTACTCATTTTTATGGGTTCAGGGTATAAAAAAATCTTTAATTTCCTATCCCGGTCATATTTTCACATGCATTTCTTTGATTATTCCTTTATCTAGTGCAAGAAGTTACATCTGCCCGTTTTTGCAAATGTTCATTTAGAAGCTAAGAAAGTCAAAAAAGACATAGTTAAAACAAGTAAGAAGGCTCTAGTCGGGATAGCCCGACCAGAAGATACCCTGAACCCAGTTGCAGGCCTTGCGTCGTAAAAGTATGCTTCAAATAATGATCACTTTAAACAAAACTCATAACTGACTTAACTTTACGATAACCCTGGTGTTTCTTAACCGATTTGGACGAAATTTTGAGAAAAGTTCTATCGTTACCCATTACACCAACCCCCATTTGTACATTTTCCAAATTCGATATTTTTTTGTTATCAATGTCATGTGTATATCGAAAACCAGAGTAGTTATCGATAATTTGAAGCAAACTTGTTCTGCTCATGGTATAGGAGAACTTATATTCCAAATCTGAAGTCTCTAGCTCTTGTAGTCTCTGAGATCTACGCGTTCATACAGACGGACAGACGGACAGACAGACAGACGGACAGACGGACATGGCCATATCGACTCGGCTATTGATACTGATCAAGAATATATATACTTTATGGGGTCGGAGATGCTTCCTTCTGCCTGTTACATACTTTTGCACAAAACCATTATACCCTGATTTACCCATTTTATGGGTTCAGGGTATAAAAACGAGACGCATGCATTTCTGGGCTATTTATGACATATGTATAACTGTGAAAACCCATTCTTGTTGTAATTGTTATTTGTTGTTATTCGTTATTGTTTTGAATTATATAATGCTTGAGGTCCTGCGTCAATTCGTGGTCCCTAAATTAAGGTGCAGTTACAGGATATACAAGTAAAATACCAGGTACAAGCCAAATAAAGACCTTGCGTTGGCATACAAGTAGACACGTGCGTAGTATCCAAATTGCATAACTTGACCGAAACCCTAATGTATACATGTAATATGTAAATTTTTAGGCATGAAAGCATTACCCTTTTCAAAACCATAAAAAACTGCAAAGAAAAATTTAATTCTGGAAAATAAAGAGAATTTGCTTCGGAAAATGCTTCACTTTTAGCAGAACTATATCCACAGAAAAAGTTTATCCTGACAGGCTTTAAAATAATGTCGCATGGCACAGATATAATTGAGTATCAGTCTTTGCAAATTGGAGAGCTTTCTGAAGAAGCACACGAGGCCCTAAATAAATTTTATAAAAAATATAGATTGCTAAAAACTTTGTGTTGTGAAGTTTAATAGGCGCTCGAAGGACCAGTAAAGTTGTGAACCCATCAATATACACTTTACAATCCGGCTCGATCGACCAAAAGATCAAGTTCGTTGTGCTGCCAGTAATGCAAACCAATTACACTCGTGTCAAAGTGTCATACCAGTTGTCCGCACCCTCAAAATGAATGAAGAATTAAGTTTAAATTATATGTCTTTATTTTTCACACAAAACGATATTGTTCACTCAAGATTTGAATACATACTGAGCGTCGCTTCTTGAAAGTTTTGCCATATGTTTTTATACAAATAGCTTAAAAAATACTTTATTCATGGTCTTGCAAACCTACTTACATAAGTTCGTTAAATTTCAACAAAGTTTTTTTCATTTCAAATTAAATTCACAACAAACGTCTTTTAACCATTTTAAAAATTGAAAGTAGATACGAAGCTAACGAACGTAAACAAAAGTCAGACATAGTAGGTAATTATGTAAATTACAGTAAGCTTTGATCGAAATACTTGACGAATCGGTAACGGTTTCGATATCGATTTCAATTTCGATTGTTTTATCGGCTTATATAAGCAGGCTACCGTTTACTAATGTCAAAGCACTCTTGACCGCTGGCTGTATGCTGTGTGTGTGCGCTGCCTTTTTTCCGTAGTAACCGCGCGCTGCAGCGGCAAAACATTGACAACAGTACTTATACAGATGCACAAACTTATATTGTGTGTTTGTGTGTGTGAGTGTGTCGAGCACAAAAGTAGGTCAGTTCGATATATTGACGTGTTTTTATATACGCAACACCAACACACTCACACACCGATATAAACATACATGACTATATTATTGCATTTCCATTCATACACACACACGTTACACTCGAAAAATATATCAATATATATGTATATATATAAAAATATACTTATCTGTATACATACATTTAATGTGTGTGTGTATGCATGAAATTCTGGCATGCAAGCTATTTGAGCATCTAGGTTCTTGATTTTAAAGCAAACAAGTAAGAAGGCTCTAGTCGGGAGAGCCCGACAAGGAGATACCCTTAACCCACTTGCAAAAAATTATACTCCATGCGCCCGAAAAGAATGACTTAACTTGATGATATCTCCGGTGTTTCTTAACCGATTTGGACATAAGTTCTATCGTTACCCATTTTTTCAGCCCCATTCTTATGTTTTTCAAATTCGATATTTTTTGTAATCGATTCCATGTGTATATCGGAAACCAGAATAGTTATCGATAGTTTGAAACAAACTTGTTCTGCTTATGGTATAGGAGAACTTATATTCCAAACCTGAAGTCTCTAGCTCTTGTAGTCTCTGAGATCTACGCGTTCATACAGACGGACAGACGGACAGACAGACAGACGGACGGAAAGACGGATATGGCCATATCGACTCGGCTATTGATGCTGATCAAGAATATATATACTTTATGGGGTCGGAGATGCTTCCTTCTGCCTGTTACATACTTTTGCACAAAACCATTATGCCCTGATTTACCCATTTTATGGGTTCAGGGTATAAGAAAAAGCTCTGGTCATTTACCACCTTCAATAAACTGAGAAGATTGAACTTCGAAAAGCTTAAGCCGCAAATTACAGAAAAATAGACAAGCACACACACACATTTAGAGCTTCTTTATGAGCACGAATGCTGCGCATTAAATTATGGTTTGATTTTGTTAATTTTAACCATTTAGTTTTCCCAGAATGTCATTGAATAATGCACATCTTGATTTACCAACTTTCCGCACACATGCCTTAAACAAAAAGAACAGAAATAAAAATAGGCCCACCCACCACAACACATACTCAATGTTGATGGCATGTTGTTAGTCAATGAATTTTACAAATACATACATATGTAAACTAACTGGCAGAGCAGGCCAGCTAAAAAATATGCTGCTTATAGTTGATTGAGGGAGGGAGAGAACGAAAAAGAGCGCCTGCGTTAGGAGAGAGCATATATCCCGTGTGACAGGCCTTAGCTGCTCAGCGCCACTTTGGACTACTGTTTTCTGTTGTATCTGGAAGAAACAGTTTATTTTATTTATGGTATTTCGCTAAGAGAAACTGAAAAACGGCTCGGCTCTGTGCCGCATGTATTGGCCCGTTACAGACTGCATGCCAGCGTGAAAATGCCTCAAGTTTTTCCTTCAAAAACAATTAAAAAGGTTGTGCATAAGGCCACGAAAAAAAATGTTTGTTTGTGTGTTTGGGTGTGTAATAATGTGTGTGACATAATCAAGACAAGCAATTAGCTGCTGCTGGTGCTTGTAGCATTGTAGCAATCCGAGCGCAATATTCATTCTTAACTTTTATTGTAAACTGTGCAGCTTTATATGTATGTACGTATGTAAACATATTGTATATGTGTATATAAGTATAGAATTAAACTGCTTGGACTTACCGTTAATCGATGTCAATCGCTGTTGAGCCTTTGTTGTTGGTTGTGATGTTAGTTGGCTGATCGCTTGTTTTATTGTTGCTATTTTGTGCAATAAGGTGACACAAAATTTTATTGTTGCACTTAACTATTGTTGTTGGTTTTGCTGTTGCCCTTGTTGTTGCATTAACACGCACAGCACTCGTGCATGCATGCGTGCAGCATACGGCAGCACTAATAGATCTATAGACGCAGCGCGTTGCAACAAGCTTTCTTCGAATTTGATGTGTGTATTTTTGGTTTAGTTTATCGGTTTTTTTGTGGTTAATTTTAAGCGATGCAAACTCTCTTTGTCTTTGATTGTTGTTCTTTCTATTTTTGTGATAATTTATTTTTGTTCTTTGGTTTAATTTTTTTGGCCGTTTTTTTTTTTTTTTTGGTTCCCAACGCTGTTTTTAATTTTCACTATGAAGCTAGCGTCTGCGACAGCATGTGAATATGAATAAAGGTATGTGTGTGAATGTAAAGTATGTATGCATGTGAATATGCGACACGGACGTCTTAGACTTCAGGACGGCAAGTGGTAGAACGTTGTTGCTGTTGTTGCCTTGTAACAGCCGTAGCCGTAACTAGGGCCGTTCAAGTAGCACAAAACAACAATGCGCGTGTTGCAACGTATACATGTATGAATATACATACATACGTATGAAGGTTTGTGCATATAGGCATTTGTGTGTGCTTTTGTGAGTATAAGTGTACCCTTTAGCCGGCGTATTTATATTTTTATTGCTCGGTTTTTAGTTGAATTAACTTATTGCTTTTGTTATTGTAGTTGTTGTATCACTTTTTGTTCGTACGATTGCTGAATGCATTCGATTGATTGTTGTTGTTGTTGTTCTTGTTGCTGCTGGCCTTCCTATTTAATTAATTTCGATGTTGTTACTATTACATTTAATTTATTGCTGCTTGCTTTTATTAACATTTAATTGACTTTTTTTTGGTTTGGTTTCGCATTTGCTTGACTTGCTGGTTATATCATATGAAATTAAATTATTTGCAACATTATTTCACAGAAGAGTTTTTGTTTGTATAACTAGTACAAGTAATCAATTTTATTTTTCACAATCCACTTGAAAAAAGTCACCAAAAAAAAAGGAGTGAGTTATAGGACTTAGCAGCGCTTCTTTTACGTTTATTCAACTTTTTACTGTCAAGCTGATTATTGTAGCATGCTTTCGCGCGCACGTGAAAAACCAACCAACACCAAAGTCAGAGGCACTTAGCAGTGAGAAAAACGCTTACCAAACAAGTAAGAGCGGCAGGCCACAGACACAAGGAAAAATTCTGAGATAAAGAGAGTGAGGTATAGACAAAAAAGAGAGAGTGAGAGACCAGCTTGCACTTTTCGTTGAACAGGGCAGATATTTTATAGCTTCTGTTTTTAAACAAAGTATTTTCAAGAAGAGTTCTGCAATTTTGCACAACAGATGCAAAAAATTAGATCCAAGGCAAAAAACATCAACTTACAAAAGTCCTTTAGACAGCAGTAGCCTAATTCCTCCCCCTTGTCCAAAAAAAATGACTGTTTCAATTGCACGCTGTTGTTTTTTTATGTGGCGCAGCAACGAATTCGCTTCAAAAGAGAAATTATCCTGCCTTCTCTTCGCTCTCGTTGTCCTTGTCACTCGGTTGATGACTGCATGAAGCCCCACTTTGCTCCAAACCCCTCAGCTCCACCATCCCACTTGCCTGTCTCTAGCAGCTCGCTTTGTCCGTTTATATCTTTGTCAACACAAGTCTTGTTGTTCTACTTTGTCGTCGACGATGTCGTCGTTGTCGATGCTTTTTCGCCGCATGCCTTTGCAATTTAACTTGTTATGCTATTTTTAGGTCATCAAATTGGTGCCCAGCTCTCGCCGCTTATAGCCGCGGCGACACCAATAACGGGATCATGCGACTTAGAGCTTTAACCACATGGGTGGAAGTCGGAAACACAGTTGGCACCAGCCAGACTGGGCCTTTCCATTCTAGCAGCCGCAGCAAAAAGGCCTATTAACAGTTTTGCCACAAATCATTATGACCTGCTGATCCGATTTCCTTCCATTGCAGTCTCATAAGTTTTCGGGCATGTTAGAAATTTAAATTTTCTAAATGCATGAATTTGATTTTATAATTTAAAAATTTTCCAAAACACAATTTTAACTTTTAATATACACGAAATTATTTTGAGATATTTGAAAATTCAATGAACTAATTCCACCGAACCAAAAAATACCAGATATACTGACTTTTCTACGTTATTTCATGTTCATTTTTCGCTGATGTGTTGTTCTATCATTTTTGATATGATCGTACTTTCAGTGTTCGTGAAATTTACTGTTTGATATGACATAACGTAGAATTGATATGCAAAATTTTACTTTGTCGAATGTAGAAGTGATAGTAGGATAGTAGGATCAAACACCGAATTGAAAGTACCAATGTAAGTTTGATACACGAAGAAAAAAATGCAACGAAAAATCTAAAATTTAATTTTAGATTCAGATTTTAAAATTTCTTTTTCAAATTCAAAACGAAATTTTTGATTTTAAAATTATTCCTATTTAAATATCAAACTTAAAAAGATTCGTATTACAATCGATGATTCGTATTACAATCGAACTTTGATTTGAATAATTAAATGGCATATATAAATGGCATCAAAATTTTAGCTGAAGATCTGTGTATGATGTTAATTGCTATCCTCATACCAAATTTGGTGACTCTAGCTCAAAAATAGTAAAATTTGGTGGAAGGGGGGCTGGGGTTGATAAGGGTGACTCTAGCTCAAAGTTATTAGAATATGAAGGAAGGGGGCTGGGAAGCGGTATGGCTGGGGGCCGCCATCCAAGTGTTTTGGGTTTCTACATCATCAATCTTGGCATCAAATTTGGCGGCTCTACCTCAAAAGCTGTGGAAAATATAGGCGTTTTTGATTTCAAAATGCAGGGGGCTCGGAAACGGAGGGGGGGCGTGTCTCCAAAACTTTGATGCAGTTTTTGGGGATCGTTAATAGCTATCTTCCTACCAAATTTGGTGACTCTAACTTTAACGCTTTGGAAAATACACGCATTCCCGTTTTTAGTGAAGCATTGGGGCGGTTTGGGGCAGCTTGGGCAGTATGGATTGGCGTGGGGCTATAATCACCTATTTTGGCACAAAATTTGGTGGCTCTAACTCAAAAACTGTAAAAGATATAAGCATTTCTGTTTTTGAACTGCGGGGGGCTGGTGGCGGAATGGGTAGGTGGGGCTCCAAAACTTTTATGCCGTTTTTAGGAGGTCGTTACCAGTTATCTACCTACCAAATTTGGTGGCTCTAGCTCAAACACTATGGAAGATACACGCACTACCGTTTTTAGCGATGCGTTGGGGCGGTTGAGGGCGGCTAGAGCAGTATAGATGGGCGTGTCATCCAAAGTTTTTATGAATTTGGTTGAGGATCGTCAACACCAATCTTGGCACCAAATTTGATGGCTCTATCTCAGAAACTGTAGAAGATATAGGCATTTTTAGTGTTAAACTTCGGGGGGGCTGGAGGCGAAATGGGTGGGCGTGCCTCCAAAATTTTTAATGCAGTTTTAGGGGATTAATAGTAGCTACTTTCTCCCCAAATTTGGTAGATTTAGCTGTAAGGGCTTGCGAAATAGCTGGATCTATCGATTTTGCGTTATCGAGTTTATCGATTTGCCAGCCCCCTAGTTATCGTAGAGCTCCAATCTTGACACTTTAATTTACTATGCAATAGATAAAGACATTTGCAAAGTTTGAAGTCTATAACTTGAAGGGTGTAGAAAAAAGTTGCGAACATACGGACGGACAGACGGACAGACACCATGACGGACAATGCACAAACCCAATATACTCTTTACTTTCGGTATCGAGTATAAAAATTTTAAATTTAGAAAAAATTTAAATTTTAGAAATCAGTATGAAACGCTTTAGAATTTAAGTGTATATGTACTACATATTATAATTCGTATTTTTTGTTGTTAATTTGAACAAATCAGAAAATATATAAAATACAAAATATATTAGATAATATATTATATCTTAGCATATTCATTTTTGAATCAAAGTGCTTCATCAAACCTAAAATGAAAAATGTTAAATTTAAGATGTTTCCATTATAAATACTGAAACCAAGTGCGAAAAATCAGGATTCAAGTACGATTCAATCTTAGTCGCATTTCATAAAACTTTTTTTTTGGTCGCTGTTAAAAATGGTTTTCTGTGAATAGTTTACTATTGTTCTTATTCTCTTAAAAGTTTTTTAAGAGCATCAAAATGCCAAATCAGCTGAGCTTAATTAAATTCTCTTAACTTAAGCATTAACTACAATTGTTATGTGTTTGGAACTGGCTCAACAGCTTAGGCACTCGACGCAGTAACCAGTAGTCTCAGGCTCAAGCATAAAAACAAAATAATGCAATTTGTTTCTCATTTCTTTCGTTTCTGGCATTATGTATGAAAATTATTGCTAGATTTTGAAATGCTCTAGTTGCGCTATGTATCTATCTTGGAGTTAAAAAATTAAAATCTAAAATGTACCATTTTAAAATCTAATGTTTAATTTTAAAATCTAAAATGTTTAATTTTAATCTAATATGTTTCATTTTAAATCTAAAATGATTCATATATTATATTATATTAAAAACAAAAATGTAGGCTCTTTAACTTTAAAATTTTTATTTAAAATTCCACTTTTTTAATTTAAAACAAGTAAAAACGTTGCAGTTGAATGCAACCGACTGCGGTATACTCGTGACAAGAAATAAAACCGATAAAAAGAGACCTGATTGCAAAAGGGTGCGGATACGGCGGGGGTGAACGCAGCTTCAAAGATTGTCTGATGCAGATGGGGATGCCAAAAAGCTATCCTCTTACCAAATTTGGTGACTCCAGCTAAAAGTTTGTTTAAGGTAGGGAAAGGGGGCTGGGAGCGGTAAAGGGGGGCATGGCGTCAAAACTTTTGCTGCAGATCTGTGTACACACAAAAAAAAAAAATAGTAAATCGTATAATTTACACTAAGATTCTAATATTTTTCGGAACGATTTTCCGTTTACACCGTTTTTTTAAAATTCAAATAGTGGAATTTTAAATTAAAATTTTAAAGCTAAAATATTTCATTTTAGTTTTTAATATGAATCATTTTAGTTTTTAATATGAAACGTTTTAGATTTTGATTTTTTAACTCCAAGATAGATACGTAGTGCAACTATAGCATTTTAAGATCTGGCAATCATTTCCATGTAGATTGCTAGAAATGAAATTAATGAGAAAGAATCATTATAATAATTTGTTTGTATGCTTACCGCGACGGGATTTGAACCTTAGCTGTTGAGCCAATTCCAATAACATTATGATTGTAGCTAATGCTTAACTAAAGTGAATTTAATTTAGCTCAGCTTATTTGGCATTTTGATGCTTTTAAATAACTTTTAAGAGAATAAGAACAATAGTAAACTATTCACAAAAAATCAATATTTAATAGCGACAAAAAAAGTTTTACGAATGCCGCTAAGATTGAATCGTACTTGAATCAAGATCTTTCGCACTTGGTTTCAGCACTTAGAATGGGCACATCTTAAATTTAAAATTTTTCATCTGAGGCTTGTGTAGGAAAGATGAAGCACTATGATTCAAAAATGAATATGCTTAGATATAATATTTTTCAATCTGAAATCTAAAATGTAAATATTGGATTTAATAAGTTTTCTGATTTGTTCAAATTAAAAACAAAAAAATTCGATTAATAATAATATACACTTAAATTCTAAAGCGTTTCATACTGATTTCTAAATTTTAAGTTTTCGATTCAAATGCGCTCGTTTTACATACGAATTATAATATGGTGCATTTTTAAATTTAAAATTTTTCGTTTTACGTTTGAGTAGTAATTATTCAAATCGAAATTTTTCCACATTGATTTTAATACGAATCGTATTAAGTTTTATTTTTATTTTAATACAAATAATTTTAAAATCAAAAATTTTAGTATTAAATTTGAAAAAAAAAATTTAAAATCTGAATCTAAAATTAAATTTTAGATTTTACGTTGCATTTTTTTTCTCTGTGTATGATGTCAATTACCATCCTCATACCAAATTGGATGACTCTAGCTCAAAGTAAGTAGAATATAGGATGGCTGGAGGCAATATTGGTGGGGGGCGGCATCCAAATGTTTTGGGTTTCTTCATCACCAATCTTGGCATCAAATTTGGTGGCTCAAAAGCTGTGGCAGATATAGGCTTTTCTGTTTTTTAACTGCGTGGGGCTGGGGAACGGGGTGGGCGGCGTGGCTTCAAAACTTTGATACAGTTTTTTCGGGATCATTTACAGTAATCTTTCTACCTGCTTTGGGGGTCGTTATCACCTATCGTGGCACTACATTTAGTGGCTCTAGCTCAAAAACTGTAGAAGACTTAGGCATTTCTGTTTTTAAACCGTGGGGGGCTGGGGGCGTAATGGTTGGGTGGCGCTCGTTACCAGTTATCTTGGTGACTCTAGCTCAAACACTATGGAAAATAAACGCATTACCGTTTTTAGCGAAGCGTTGGGAAGATTTGGGGCGGCAAGGGCATTATTAATGGTCGTGGTATCGAAAAATTTTATGAGTTCTGTTGGGGGTCGTCAACAGCTATCTTGGCTTTTATTTTGGTGGCTCTAGCTCAAAAACTGGGACGGATTGGGTGGGCTCCAAATTTTTGTTTTTTTGAGGTTGTAAGTAGCTTATTTCTCCCCAAATTGGGTAGATCTAGCTGTAAGGGCGTGCGCAATAGGTGGATTTATCGATTTTGAGCTATCGAGTTTATCGATTTGCCAGCCCCCCAGTTATCGTAGGACTCCAATCTTGACATTTTAATTTACTATGACAAACGGACAGACGGATGGAAAATCTGAAAATCTAAGAAAGATACATAGTGCAGCTACCACATTTATAAAGCTGCAAATAATTCATGCTCAAGCTAAAAATGTAAGAAATTAGAAACAGCTATTAGAACATTTTTTTGACAATATCAGCTATGAAAATTGTTAGAGTATGTTATTTGATTTTAAAAACAATATTATCAAACTAACACAGAAATAATTGAGAGTACAACGTACAATAGTAACGTTGATTGTACGGGAAATCCATTCATACCATCGTTTTCCTAACAAATGTCGAAATATTACACTGGCCTACACTCATTTTGGTACCTAAGATTTTAGACCTGATTTTGGGTGATTTTGTGAGCTGATACAAAAATATCAATCACAAATTTCACATCAGCTCTCGTTTTTTACTATTAATGTCATAAAAGTGATAATCAGATGGACTGATTTTGAATAAAACCAGTAAAATTTAAAATAAGAATTGTCGGTAAACCAGAGCTCTCAGCTGACATCTTGTAGCAGCAATACAGTTTATACTACCTACCTTACCAACTACAGATACGGACAGAGCTGCACCAAACCAAAAAGATTTTTTTGTAGGCCAGTGTTATATTTGTTAGTTCAGTTCACTTTGTTCCAGAATTAGTTTTTATACCCTGAACCCATAAAATGGGTAAATCAGGGTATAATGGTTTTGTGCAAAAGTATGTAACAGGCAGAAGGAAGCATGTCCGACCCCATAAAGTATATATATTCTGGATCAGTATCAATAGCCGAGTCGATATGGCCATGTCCGTCTGTCCGTCCGTCTGTCCGTCTGTCTGTCTGTCCGTCTGTATGAACGCGTAGATCTCAGAGACTACAAGGGCTAGAGACTTCAGATTTTGAATATAAGTTCTCCTATACCATAAGCAGAACAAGTTTGCTTCAAGTTATCGATAAATACTCTGGTTTTTGATATACACATGGAATCGATAACAAAAAAATATCGAATTTAGAAAATGTAAAAATGGGGTTGGTGTAATGGGTAATGATAGAACTTTTCTCAAAATTTCGTCCAAATCGGTTAAGAAGCTACAGAGATATCGTAAAGTTAAGTCAGCTATGAGTTTTGTTTAAAGTGATCATTATTTGAAGCATACTTTTAGGACGCAAGGACTGCAACTGGGTTCAGGGTATCTTCTGGTCGGGCTATCCCGACTAGAGCCTTCTTACTTGTTTTTGCATGAAGTCGAAAAATTAAGTTGGATACTTCAAACTTTGCACATTTTGTTAATATGTTATGAATAGCTTTGAAAACTAATTTTGATGGTACCACGCCCACTTCTGTAGACTGATCCGTATTCGGAATAATGTGGTATGACTCCGAATTTAACCAATTATTTATTTATTTACAAATTATTGAAATATATTATATATTATTTTATTCAAGCGTCATTGTCTGCTTCCAATTTTAGGTCATAAATTTCCTCATCAAAATCTGAATTAGAATCAAATGGGAGTCCCATTCATTTTTAGGCGAACCTTTATTTTCGGTGGGCGGCATCTCAAGAAGACTTAATACATCTTTGGAAAAAAGTTTGTTCTGGGTTTTTTTCCCTTCCTTCAAACAGACACTCGATACTAGTGGATCCAAGGAATCTATCGCTTTGTGAAAAAGGTCAGTCATAGTATTGATTCGACCATTTTTGCTTGCTTGAGATAGTCTGTTATTTTTGTTGACTTTATTTCGTGACTTTGAACCATTCTCGCCTAAGCATACAAGAGAAACCATCGCCGAGTGATTTATTTGGCCCATTGGTTATATTGGATACTAAGGATATACAAGGATGTATAAGCAAAAAGTTGTCACACAAAATAATCGAAATTTTTCCGAGTTCATATAATAGTTACACGAAATTTCTATTTATATAATGTGAAAATTATTTAAAAGCGTTTCGCTTAAGTTGTTTATAGATGAAAGTACATAGTTTACTATTTGCAAAAGCTCTTCTTGCCGTTCAACCATCATTGCTATTGTCGCTGCCTTTCTTCTTCGGCATGCTTATTCGAAGGCCCATACCATCACCAAAATTGTTGATGCTGTTTTTTGGCGGTTGTTAGAAGCTATCTTTTCCCCAAATTTGTTAGTTCTAGCTGTAGGGGTGTCAAAATAGGTTGGTTTATCGATTTTGAGTTATCAAATTTATTGATTTGCAAGCCCCCCAGTTATTGTAATACACCAATCGTGACATTGTAATTTACTGTGCCATAGATAAAGACATTTGAAAACTTTCAAGTCTCTAACTTGTTAAGTGTGGACAAAAGTTGCAAACATACGGGCGGACAGACCTTGATTGCAAAAACCCAATATACTCCTTACCTTTCGGTATCGAGTATCAAAACCAGGATGGTGTGAACAAATTTCAAAATTTTGAATTTATTCTTGTTCACACTATTGAGGTCGGACTGTAAATAAATGTTATGAACTCTCACATTTGATCTACTTGCTTATTTTGTCAAAAAATAAAATACGAAAAAGGAAGATAACACACATTTGAGTCAGACGTTTTTTATATGGAAATTTAATTTGCTTACACCGAACACTCCATTTATAATCTTTTTAGCACACAATGGACGGAAACAATATCTTACAGTGTTGTTTAACAAAATCTTACATTATTGCTATGTAAAATGTGAAGAAATACATTTACAATATAACAATATTAATACAAGAAACTCAGCAGCATCAGCAGCATGCTTAACTCGATTATTTACTCCATTGAAACATTTGTAGCCATCAACAATATTGACCTGATATCGGCAAATAAAAAGGGTGGCAGGCATCGTGAAAATTTCAGTAATAACAACTAAAGCGCATGAAAATTTGTGGCACTTCAGTAAATTTCGAAATGATCCAAGGCAATTAAATCTGAAAACTATGGCTTAAAGGTTCGTTCATAAAATTGCCTTAGCATCCTCTAAGGCGGCAGTCGAAAATATTATTTAATTGCTGCTTCGTGTTTTCGAAGTTGTCGCATTAGACAAGCAAACAGCTTCAAAAGCGTTACACAATTTCCTTTGCCCTTTTTTCATGTGCCTCGATGCTCAAGCTCCTTTGCCTTTTTCCAGTGACTGTTTTCTTCGTCGTTTTCGTTTCTCCCTCGGCTCGTTTTTTGCACACAGCACGAAACGCGATATGGCACACGCGCGTTTTGCGCTGCCAGACGCTGAGAGAGTTTGTGTGTTTGTGTTTGTCTATGTGTTTCAAGGAGAAGGAGGCTTGCACGCTGCCATAGCTTAGCCAGTTAGCGGGGCGCCAGCGCCCCTTCTAGTGCGATAGTTTGAGAATGCGGCTTTGCTTTTTGTGTTGAGTTGAGTTGCATACACATATGCGCGCTACAAAAGGGGCATGGCACACTCAGTTAAATTTCACACAATATACACATGCAATTTACTAATACGTAAATACACGTATTTGTGTAAACATAATTTAAGTTGGAACACAAAACCAAAGGAGATAAGTAAAAGACAAGCCATAAAAAAATCGAAAGTCCAAACGCACACTTACAAAAGGCGCACTTCAAAGGGCACACATACACACACATTCACGAGTAAGCAGGCATGCGTGTTTGGGAGAGTGGTATGTGTGGGTTTTGTACAATTTTTGTTGCCAACTTGAGCGCTACCATTTTATTTGAATTGCAAGTCATGTATTTGCATTTGACCTGCGTAAAGCACACACACTTTTACGAACCTCTTAAGCCACACTCACAAGCATACACACACCGTCAAGGCGTATACGCAATTATTTAATATTGTCGCATCAAATATACGCTACGTTTTAACAACTACAAATACACACACACATTTGGTAGCTTCTGCCGCGTCTGGCAAATCTTGTTTGCTCTTACCTAAACGCGCATCAAGGAACAAAATATATATATATATATATACTATATATGTATATATATACGTATATACATATATTGTATATACTATATACATATATATATAGTATATATAAAGTTCAAATGATGCGTGACGATGTCAGTTTTTATTTATTTTTTGTGGTTATATTTTTGAGCACTTCAAAAAAATAAACAAAAAAAAACAGAGAAACTTTGAGAACTTATGTAAAGCGTTTTATTGCGTGCGCATAAAGTTTGCTTCGGAACAAAAAATTTTTTTTTTTATATAGACATAAATAAGTACATGTCTTTTTGTATAGTTATAAATATACAAAATAAAAATAGATTTTAAATTTATGTTGCAGCTCAACTTGAAACGAGTTTCAGAACACTTTTTACTAATTGCAAGCAAGTTTTTGAAATTCACTCTCACGATCTCTCTGCTATGGCTGTTTTGTGGTCCGAAACTGTTAACTGTGCATTTTGCTTCAGTTTCTTATTTTGATTCTTTTAAAAAAAAAAATTATTTTCTGGGAGTAAATTTTTTCTTCTTATTTTTTCTTATATTTTTGGATTTTTGTATTATATTGACTGCAGCTGTTTTGTTACCCGTAATCCGTTCGTCTCCGTGGTTCACTGAAACTGTCAGCTACCGCAGCGCGAGTGCGTTCATCAAGTTCGACTTTCGTTCAGTTGGCCAGTCGGCTCAAGTCCGCGTAATCGTGACTGGCGCTCGGTTCCTGTCTTCGGCGTGTGTGCCACTTTTTCGTGCCTAGAGAGAGAGAGCGAGAGAGAGATAGAGAGAGAGAGAGAGAGAGAGAGAGAGAGAGAGAGAGAAAGAGAGAGAAGCAACGCCAGCATTACTCGGTCATTGGGACAGGCCCAGGATAACGGGCAAGCAGAGTTAAGCATTCAGAGTCGGAATCTCACACACAAAGCAACCAACGAGCGAGTAGAGAACAAGCGTATTAATGAAAGCCCGAAATAATAAAGAAGAAGAAAAAACAAATCGAGCCCATTTGGCTCAATGTAGACAAACACACGTCTACAGCGGAAAAATGTGGCAAATGAGCTGCATACGTCGAGGCGCAAGAGAATTTTCTCGCTTTTTGTCTTTGCGTTTTTGCTCTTACTTTTGCCTTTGCAATTTGTTTGTCACCTGTCTTTTGGGCGAAGGACGCGTGCAGCACAGCATAATGTAGCTGCCTATGCACATGCCGGATTCTGGTTTCTGTGTCTAACCGGAATCAACCCACACACACATGCACACTTAGGAACGCACATAAAACACAGCTTGTTTCATGCGCAGAGCGAGCCTTGAGCAAACAGACCTTGAGAATACAGACTTACATTGTTGACTAATTGACCACAACAACAAATAACAATTCAGCCAGGTGCAGCGTTCAACTGCATGCCATATTTAGTATACCCAGCCGTAAACTCAAACGCACTATCTGACATTCAAACTGTAAAAAAAATGTTTTAAAAGTTTCCACATTATTTAATGGTTTAGTTGTCACACATTATTTTAAGAAAAATTAAAAAAACAAGTAGAAACATTGCAGTCGGACGCACCCGACTGCGGTATACTCGATACCAGTAGTAAAACAGATTAAAAGAGAGCTGATTGCAATGGTGTGTGGATACGGCAGGGGTGTAGGCTGCCTCAAAAATTGTCTGGTGCAGATGGGGATGCCAAAAATCTATCTTCCTCCCAAATTTGGTGACTCTAGCTCAAAAATAGTTAAATTTGGGGGAAGGGGTTGGTAAGGGGGGGCATGGCATCCAAACTTTTGCTGCAGATCTATTTATGATGTCAATAGCTATCCTCAAACAGAATTTGGTGACTCTAGCTCAAAGTTAGTAGAATATGGTAGAAGGGGGGCTAGGTGCTGGGGGCTGGTATGGGGGGGCGTGGCGTCCAAAGTTTTGCTGCAGATCTGATTGTGATGTTAATTGCTATCCTCATACCGAATTTGGTGACTCTAGCTCAAAGTTAGTAGAATATGGTGGAAGGGGGGCTGGGGGCTGGTATGGGGGGGCGTAGCGTCCAAAGTTTAGCTGCAGATCTATTTATGATGTTAATTGCTATCCTCATACCAAATTTGGTGACTCTAGCTCAAAGTTAGTAGAATATGGTGGAAGGGGGGCTGGGGGCGGTATGGGTGGGGGCGCCATCCAAAATTTTTGGGTTTCTTCACTTCCAATCTTGGCACCAAATTTGGCGGCTCTAGCTCAAAAGCTGTGGAAAATATAGACACTTTTGATTTCAAAATGCCAGGGGCTAGGGAATGGGGGGCGTGGCTCCAAATTTTTGATGCAGTTTTTTGGGGATCGTTAATAGCTATCTTCCTCCCAAATTTGGTGACTCTAGCCTTAACGCTTACACGCATTCCCGTTGTTAGTGAAGCATTGGGGCGGTTTGGGGCAGCTTGGGCAGTATGGATTGGCGTGGCATCCAAAGTTTTTATGCATTTTTTGGAGGTTGTAATCACCTATCTTGGCACAAAATTTGGTGGTTCTAGCTTAAAAACTGTAATAGATATAAGCATTTCTGTTTTTAAGCTGCGAGGGGGCTGGGGGCGGAATGGGTAGGTGGGGCCCCAAAACTTTGATGCAGTTTTTGGAGTGTTGTTTCCAGTTATCTACCTACCAAATTTTGAGACTCTAGCTAAAACACTTTCGAAGATACACGCACTACCGTTTTTAGCGAAGCGTTGGGGTGGTTGAGGGCGGATAGGGCAGTATAGCTGGGCGTGGCATCCAAAGTTTTTATGAATTTGATTGGGGATCGTCAACACCCATCTTGGAACCAAATTTGATGGCTCTAGCTCAAAAACTGTAGAAGATATGGGCATTCTTGGGGTTAAACTGCGGGGGGGCTGGGGGCGGTATGGGTAGGCGTGGCTCCAAAATTTTTGATGCAGTTCTTTGGGAGTTGGTAGTAGCTATTTTCTCCCCAAATTTGGTAGTTCTAGCTGTAAGGGCTTGCGAAATAGCTGCATCTATCGATTTTGCGTTATCGAGTTTATCGATTTGCCAGCCCCCTAGTTATCGTAGGGCTCCAATCTTGACACTTTAATTTACTATGCCATAGATAAAGAGATTTGCAAAGTTTGAAGTCTCTTACTTGAAGGGTGTGGAAAAAAGTTGCGAACATACGGACGGACAGACGGCCAGACGGACAGACACCATGACGGACATTGCACAAACCCAATATACTCTTTACCTTCGGTATCGAGTATAAAAATTTACGGTCAGCGCTTTCGGCTGTTTCTCTAACACGGCTTAGATTTTTCGTAGAATACGTTACATATTTAATTTATTAAACATAAAAGACGTAAGACAAAACATTGAGTTTAAAATGAGTAAAATATATTTATAAATTCAACACCTTTATATCAGTGCTAGTACACTGAATAATATGTCAATATCAATAATATTCAATGTTATTTTTAATAGTTTTTTTTTTAACGAATTTTGTTTTAATCAATACTGCTTGATATTCACAATTATTGGTTTTTTGGTATGAAAAAAATGATAAGTAGGTGTGGCATTCGACATCAATATGTCTGCTGAAAACCATATCAATGCATGTGCTTGTAATGGTTGTGGATGCTATGGGCGATTTAAATTGAAGATTGAATGTAGTTTCTATAAATTCCAAGAAGGGATTGTTTTTGGTTTTCATAATGTCCAGGTTGAAGTCTCCTGATAATTTTCATAAGTATTATATGACTAATATGAATAATATAAAACTATTTTCTACTCACATTCTTTTCCTTTTACTATCAAAATATTTTGTTTAATATATGCGCATTTTTGGAGGCATTTCATTATATTTTATTGTTTTTTTTATTTTGTTAGCAACTGTTGTGCACTGGTTTACTTTTTGTGAATACCCACACATTTTGGCTCCCGAATCACATACATACTTAAATAGTTCAAAACAGACAAAAACCAACAACAACACGTGCTGCTGGGTTGTTGTAGCTAAGACGCACATAATGCTCAAATTAAAAATACCCCTTGTACAAATATTCAATAAAAGTCATTAGAAAAAATCAAATATTTAATTTAATTCAAATAATATAATATAATTCAAATTTAATAAAAATAGGATATATATATTTTTATAGAATTTATTTTACAGGATATAATATATTAGGAGTAGTAGTGTTCAGGCATGAACATAAATAGCAGCTGAAAACATGCCTTGTGTGCGCTCAAGGCCAAGTAGGTAGACCAACTGATAGTACACTTGAAATAGGGACACATGTGTGTAACCCTATATAGCCGATGCTCGCTGAGCCTTACAAACTCAGCGATAAGATAAGCATAGATTAAGACCAACGCTGAGACTTACAAACTCAGCAATAGATAAGCTAGAGTTAAGGGATGAAGTTATGCATGAGTCAGGGTATAAAACCCCTGACTCAGACGAATAAAGAACCAGTATAAAAAAGTACAACACCACCAGTATACACTCAACAAGTAGTGATATTTGAACGTTTTTTTTTTGTATATTTGGTGGTAAATGTTTGTCTGTTTTAAATATTCAATTATTTTATTGATGTTTTCTTTAGTTACGTTTACCAAACAGGAAGAAGGTTTAACGTTACTAAAAGTATTATTTCCGACTTGTATAAAGGTGGGACAATGACTATTTTGAAGCACGCGGTGTATGTAGTCATTAATATTAATATTGTTCTCGTTGATATTACGATATCAATTTGAACATAATGAAAAAGTTTGTTGTTGCTTTTTATAAATTTCTTTTTTTATGTTCTTGTGTATATCTGTGGTATTTACGTTTAAAGTAAACACTAGAGTCATTTGCGTTGTAGCTTTTGAAGCTTGATCAGCAAACTCGTTACCTTTAATTTCTGAATGACCTGGTACCCAAGCTAGCTTTATTTTGGAAGAGAATTTGGTTAACAAAGATCTTATTTGTGTAGGGTATAAGTTGCTGTTATTCAAGTTCGATATCGCATCCAGAGATGATAACGAGTCAGAGCAAATAAATAAGTTATTCTCTTTATTTCTTAAATTGCAATTATTTCTGCTGACATAACTGATGAAAAGACTTTAAAACACAATTTTCTGTTGTTACTGCATAACCGATTAAATTATCTAATTTTTAACCGTCGCACAGTGGCGCTTTTTCTGATTTTGCTTTGCAAAAAGAACAAAAATGTTTTGCCCTCACAAAATATTGAATGAACCTATTTTAAAGGAAATTCTCTAACGATTTAAAGCTTTGTGTTGTTGCTGTTATTGGGTTGTTCTAGCCAGTCGTTTCATTGTAATTTAAAATCATTCCATTTAAATTAAAGTATACTCCTACGCGTTTCGGCGACTTTGTCGCCTTCTTCAGAGAGTCTGATTTTTTATTTTAGGTAAAAAACATATTTGGAGATTACATTCTCTTCTCACTACATAATACATAAAACATTTCCAATATTATACATACATTTTAGTTACGTCATCTTATTATACTCGATACCGAAGGTAAAGAGTATATTGGGTTTGTGCAATGTCCGTCATGGTGTCTATCCGTCTGTATGAACGCAACTTTTTTCCACACCCTTCAAGCTAGAGACTTGAAACTTTGCAAATGTCTTTATCTATGGCATAGTAAATTAAAGTGTTAAGATTGGAATTCTACGATAATTAGGGGGCTGGCAAATTGATAAACTCGATAACGCAAAATCGATAGATCCAACTATTTCGCAAGCCCTTACAGCTAAATCTACCAAATTTGAGGAGAAAATAGCTACTATCAATCCCCAAAAAACTGCATCAAAAATTTTGGACCCACGCCCACCCATTCCGCCCCCAGCCCCCCGCAGTTTAACACTAAAAATGACCATATCTTCTACAGTTTTTGGTGTCAAGATAGGTGTTGACGATCCTCAACCAAATTCATAAAAACTTTGGATGCCACGCCCATCTATACTGCCTTATCCGCCCTCAACCACCCCAACGCTTCGCTAAAAACGGTAGTGCGTGTATCTTCCATAGTGTTTGAGCTAGAGTCACCAAATTTGGTAGGTAGATAACTGGTAACGACCCCCCAAAAACGGCATAAAAGTTTTGGAGCCCCACCTACCCATTCCGCCACCAGCCCCCCGCAGTTCAAAAACAGAAATGCTTATATCTTTTACAGTTTTTGAGTTAGAGCCACCAAATTTTGTGCCAAAATAGGTGATTACAGCCCCAAAAAATTCATAAAAACTTTGGATTGCACGCCAATCCATACAGCCCAAGCTGCCCCAAACCACCCCAATGCTTCACTAACAACGGGAATGCGTGTAAGCGTTAAAGCTAGAGTCACCAAATTTGGGAGGAAGATAGCTATTAACGATCCCCAAAAAACTGCATCAATGTTTTGGAGCCACGCCCCCCGTTCCGAGCCCACTGCATTTTGAAATTAAAAACGCCTATTTTTTCCACATTTTTTGAGCTAGAGCCACCAAATTTGGTCCCAAGACAGGTGATGAAGAAACCCAAAAAATGTGGATGGCGCCCCCACCCATACCAGCCCCCATCCCCCTTCCACCATATTCTACTAACTTTGAGCTAGAGTCACCAAATTTGGTATGAGGATAACAATTAACATCATAAATAGATCTGCAGCAAAACTTTGGACTCCACGCCCCCCCCCATACCAGCCCCCAGCCCCCAGCACCCCTTCCACCATATTCTACTAACTTTGAGCTAGAGTCACCAAATTTGGTATGAGGATAGCAATTATCATCATAAATAGATCTGCAGCAAAACTTTTGACGCCACAACCCCCCCCCCCCCCCCCAATGCAGCCTCCAGCCCCCCTTCCACCATATTCTACTAACTTTGAGCTAGAGTCACCAAATTCGGTTTGAGGATTTCAATTGACATCATTAATAGATCTGCAGCAAAAGTTTGGATGCCACGCCCCCCCTTACCAACCACAGCCACCTTTCCCACAAATTTTACTATTTTTGAGCTAGAGTCACCAAATTTGGTATGAGGATAGCAATTGACATCATACACAGATCTTCAGCTTAAATTTTGATGCACCGCCCCCCCCTCCACACCATACCACGCCAAGCCTACCATCCACCATATTCTTTTAACTTGCATTGCAATCAGCTCTCTTTTAATTTGTTTTACTACTGGTATCGAGTATACCGCAGTCGGGTGCGTTCGACTGCAACGTTTCTACTTGTTTTAGTTGCGTCCGTCCTAGTCCTACCTCTAAAAAAATTCATGATTTTACATTTTGAACAATTTAAATTTAATAAGTTACAACGGCACCAAGCCGACAGTGCACCCGAGTCCGATTGTAGTAAGTTACATAGAGAATCATCATTATAGGAGAAACATAGCTTTACATCATCAGCAAACATATAAACTCGAGAATTAGTAAAAACAGCAGGAAGATCTTTAATAAAGAGATTATTTTTTATTTATTTATTTAATTAAAAATTGTTAACAAATCTTGAGTTAACTTAAAAAAAAATATATTATTAACAATTAAAAATAGTAGAAGTAAAAAGCCTAAGCAGATATCAAAATTGTCTAATAACATCACCGACCGATGGGGGTGTTTTATTTGCCAGTCCGGCTAGCTATGCCCCTTCCCACAGCTTAGATTGTCAGTGATATTATCAGACTCTATGCTAACGACAGTGATGTTAGTAGAAAATAAAAAGAAGAATTTAAATGTGAAAACTGTTGGAGGTACAGAATTTAGCCAGTCCAGCAAGCTATGCCCCGTTCCATAGCTAAGAGCGGTCATTAAATTCACGAAGATATTCTGAAAGCAATGATTTGATTAAGGAGAGAGAGGTCTCATTAGAGAACACGTGGTAAAGGTTATTAAATTTAACGCATAAAATACGGAATGGGTTGTGCATAGCGTAATCTGTTGTGCACGTTTTCAAGAATAACGGGCGAAAGTTTCTAGTGGGTCTGGAAGGAATGGAGAAATGGAGTTGACCTAAAAGAAAAGAAGAATCTATATCGCCAGCAATCAACTTATGCAGGAAGGCAACACCAAGGACTATCCTACGATTGTTCAACGACGGGAGGTTAAGGAGAAGAAGCCTACTTGAATATGAAGGCAAGCGAAGGTTGTTATCCCAATTTAAGCCTCGTAAGGCAAAAAGCAGAAACTGCTTCTGAACAGATTCGATCCGATCCTGGTTATTTCTGTATTGAGGGCTCCATATGCAAGAGCAGTATTCTAGGATAGGGCGGACAAGGGAAGTGTACAGATTTTTCGTAACGTAAGGATCGTTAAACTCTTTAGACCAACGTTTAATGAAACCAAGAACACCTTTAGCCTCATTAACAATAGAAGAAATATGAAGGCCGAATGAGAGTTTGGAGTCAAAAAGAACACCAAGGTCCTTGACTGTGAAAATACGTTGCAACGGAGTATTTTCAATTGAGTAGCTGGTAATGAAGGGACTATTACGGCTGAAAGTCATAAACATACATTTAGAACAACTGAGAGGCAAATGATTAGTCTTACACCAAAGTTGCATTGAATTTAAATCATCTTGTAAGCAAGTATGGTTCAGAGAATAACAGTAGGAGAAAATAAGTTTCACATCGTCTGCGTACATGAGAATGCGAGAATGTGATAATACAGAGGGAAGATCATTTATAAAAAGAGTAAAGAGTAGAGGACCAAGATGACTACCTTGAGGTACTCCAGAAGTAACCTGAACTTGTTTCGAGGTAGCCAGTCTTAGGAGGACTCTTTGTGTCCTACCCTTTAAATAAGAAGAAATCCAAGATAAAAGTGTGGGAGGGAATCCAATACGGACAAGCTTGAGAAGTAATAGGTCATGGTGTACAGAGTCGAAAGCTTTACTGAAGTCAGTGTAAATGACGTCAGTTTGCATTTTCGAGAGGAAAACAGCATTTACCAAAGAAGTAAATTCTAATAAATTGGTCGTGGTCGATCGATTTTTTACGAAGCCGTGTTGAGCAGGGGATAAGACTGATTTGCAGAAATGTTGCAAAGACGAAGTGATAATTTTTTCAAATAATTTAGGGATAGCGGACAATTTTGCAATGCCCCTATAATTTTCAATATTAGACTTTCCACCTTTTTTATGAAGAGGAATGATAAAAGATTCTTTCCAAAGAGATGGAAAGACAGAAGATTCAAGGGATAGATTAAAAAGCTTAAGCAATGGGCGAAGAAGAGAAGCACTACACTCCTTAAGAAGACAACTAGGTATATTGTCTGGTCCAGGAGAGTAAGAAGACTTTAAATAATTTAAGGTTGAAAGCAGAGTGGACTGAGAGATGATAGGGACAGGAATATAATTTGTAGAAGCAATGTTATAAGGGTAAGGTACGTGAATAGGGGATGCAGAAGCGTAAGTTGATTGGAAAAAATTTGCAAAAATATTAGCAGATTCGCTATCATCGCTAGATTTATCCATCCCTAGCATGAAAGAGGACGGCAATTTGGAAGATTTACGCTTAGAATTGACAAAATTATAAAATTGCTTAGGATTTAGCCTAAATTGACTTTTGCAACGAATAAGGTAATTCTCATAGCACTGAGAATATAGGAGAAGAAAGTTTGACTTGGCTATAATGTATTTTGACAAGTCTGCATTCAAGCCAGACCTATTAAATTTTTTATAATGTTTAGACTTTTTGTTTTGTAAAGTTGATAGTCTTGGAGTAAACCAAGGGGGCTTTGAAGAAACAGACAACGGAACAGAGTTAGGAACACATTCGTCCAATAGAGAATTTTAGACGCTATAAAAAGATTTGAGAGCAATATTTATATCAACCGCATCATATAAAAAAGACCAATCAGTTGCCAGAATAAGTTGATTTAATAATGAGTAATTTCCTTTGCGAAAGCAACGGCGAGGCAGGTTAGACATTAAATAGCAATGGTCCTAGGTGACTCCCCTGAGGAACACCAGAGGTAACATAAATAGATTTGGATAAAGAAGATTTAAAAACAACATTTTGTTTTAGGCCACACAAGAACTCAGCAAGCCACGACAAGAGTTTTGCTGGAGATTCAAATATATTTAATTATTGAGTAACAAAGAATGACTTACAGAATCAAATGCCTTACTAAAATCTGTGTAAACGACGTCATTGCAATACATAATACATAAAACATTTCCTATATTATACATACATTTTAGTTACGTCATCTTATTTTAGTTGCGTCAGTCCTAATCCTAATTTTTCGTCAGCTGTTTATGATTTGTCTGCTGCAGTTCGTTTTGCTTATTGCAGCCGCGTAAATTGATTTGTCTGGTCAATGTCTTCTTTGTGATTGAGTGCGTCGTCCCCTCTTTGCTGTATGCGCAAGCTCTCCAGCGTTAGTCGTGTTCTCTCTCTCCTCTCTACGTCAAGAACTTTGACCGCATCAAAATCAGCTGAGTGGTAATTTTTACTCAAATGTTGCGCTAGTACTGTCGTGGTCTTTTTGTTCTTTGCGTCCCCTTTATGTTCTGTTATTCGTGTAGCGAGTGTTCTTTTTGTTGTTCCAATGTAAACTCTATTGCACTCTTCTCCTTCTTTTCCGTTGCACTGTATTTCCTAGATGACGTTATTTTGCTTGTATCTGTGAATTTAGTCTTTCGTGTTCGTAAACAAATTTCTTGTTGTTTTGTGAGCTTTGTAAGCATATGTGATGTGCTCTGTGCTGTCATTTGGTATCAACTTCGTCAGCGTTGCTCTGTTTGTTATATTTTCTATGTACGGGATGCTGATGTATTGTTTATCTTTTGTTCCTTGGGTTATTGGTTTTTGAATTTTTTTATTATCATGTTAAGCTGTGACGTCCTTTATTAGTTTGTTTATCAAATGTATCGGATAGCTGTTTTTAATAAGCATCGTTTTGTCGCATAGGGTGTAGGTATTTCTAATAATATTCTTGATTGTGTTTATTTTCTGTTTATTATTATTATTCGTTCCGATGCTGTTTCTTTGGTGTACCAGTCAAATGTAAGTCTATTTTCCCTTCGATCTACTAGATATGGGTCTCAGTGGTGTTCCGGTTTTATGAATTTTTGGTAATCCGTACAGTCATGGTACGTTTCCTCCAGAGCAATATGTCCTTAGTTTTGATTTTATGTCTATCAATTTGTTTTTATACAAATAGTTGACTATTGTGTTGTTTTTCATTAAGAAGTTGTTGTATCTTATCATGATATTCTCTCTTGTATAGTATAACAGTTTTGTTTCCTTTTTCTGCTTGTGTAATAATTAGTTTGTCGTTATGTTCCTATAGAAGTTTTTCTGTGTTGTTGCTATGTTGAGAATAAATTTTTTTAAAACTTTTGATTTATTACGTTTTGTTTGAAAGGCTTTTAAAGTTTATACCTAATGTTACAAATATTAAAATTAAATTTTTTTTTTTTTATTTTTTTTAATTTTTTGTAAAATATTGCCAACAATCTACAGCAGAAGGTCATACATAGCCCAGAAATGCACGCAGCACATTTTTTCGAAATATGTCTTTTTCAACTATTTTACCTCTAAAAAAAAAACGGGGCAACGGCGGGCAGATACATTTTTTTGCATTCGATTGAGGATGAACCATAGGAATTTGTGTGAAAATATAGACAATATAGAATTTTATAGATTTGTTTTTATTTTCCATCAAAGTTGAGAAATAGTGAAAAAATGGATAGTTGGTAAATATCGATTTATCTGGCCAAACGCAGAGCAAACATTACAATTTGGTGATTAATTTTTTTTAATAGATCTATCGATAGAATTAAAAATAATGACGATCCGTTTCCTAGTTTTTGTTTTTTTTTATCCCAATGCCGACCAAATTACCTTTAATTGTGATTTTTTTATCACTGAAAATCAGTCATCTTTGAAGGGCTATATCTTCTAAAAAAATCTGATTGTATTCTAGATATAAAATTTGAAATCGTTGGAGAATTTCCTTTAAAATAGGTTCATTCAATATTTTGTAAGGGCAAAACATTTTTGTTCTTTTTACAAGGCAAAATCAAAACAAGATGAACCGTTGCAGTCGGACGCACCCGACTGCGGTATACTCGATACCAGTAGTAAAACAGATTAAAAGAGAGCTGATTGCAATGGTGTGTGGATACGGCAGGGGTGTATGCTGCTGCAGGGGTGTATGCTGCCTCAAAGATTGTCTGGTGCAGATGGGGATGCCAAAAAGCTATCTTCCTTGCAAATTTGGTGATTCTAGCTCAAAGTTAGAAGAATATGGTGGATGGTAGGCTGGGGGAGGTATGGGGGGGGGGAGCGTGGCATCAAAATTTTAGCTGAAGATCTGTGTATGATGTCAATTGCTATCCTCATACCAAATTTGGTGACTCTAGCTCAAAAATAGTAAAATTTGTGGGAAGGGGGGATGGGGTTGGTAAGGGGGGGCGTGGCATCCAAACTTTTGCTGCAGATCTATTTATGATGTCAATAGCTATTCTCAAACCGAATTTGGTGACTCTAGATCAAAATTAGTAGAATTTGGTAGAAGGGGGGCTGGGTGCTGGGGTCTGGTATGGGGGGACGTGGCGTCCAAAGTTTTGCTGCAGATCTGTTTATGATGTTAATTGCTATCCTCATACCAAATTTGGTGGCTCTAGGTCAAAGTTAGTAGAATATGGTGGAAGGGGGGGCTGGGGGCGGTATGGGTGGGGGGCGCCATCCACTTTTTTTGGGTTTCTCCATCACCAATCTTGGCATCAAATTTGGCGTCTCTAGCTCAAAAAATGTGGAAAATATAGGCGTTTTTGATTTCAAAATGCAGGGGGCTCGGGATCAGGGGGGGCGGGGCTCCAAAACTTTCATGCAGTTTTTTGGGGATTGTTATTAGCTATCTTCCTACCAAATTTGGTGACTCAAGCCTTAACGCTTTGGAAAATACACGCATTCCCGTTTTTAGTGAAGCATTGGGGCGGTTTGGGGCAGCTTGGTCAGTATGGATTGGCGTGGCATCCAAAGTTTTTATGCATTTATTTTGGGGCTATAATCACCTATTTTGGCACAAAATTTGGTGGCTCTAACTTAAAAACTGTAAAAGATATAAGCATTTCTGTTTTTAAACTGCGGGGGGGCTGGGGGCGGAATGGGTGGGTGGGGCTCCAAAACTTTGATGCAGTTTTAGGGGGGTTGTTACCAGTTATCTACCTACCAAATTTTGTGACTCTAGCTCAAACACTATGGAAGATACACTTACTACCGTTTTTAGCGAAGCGTTGGGGTGGTTAAGGGCGGATAGGGCAGTATAGATGGGCGTGGCATCCAAAGATTTTATGAATTGGGTTCGGGATCGTTAACACCTATCTTGGTACCAAATTTGGTGGGTCTAGCTCAAAAACTGTAGAAGATATGGGCATTTTTAGTGTTAAACTGCGGGGGGGCTGGGGGCGGTATGGGTGGGCGTGGCTCCAAAATTTTTGATGCAGTTTTTTGGGAATTATAAATAGCTATTTTCTCCCCAAATTTGGTAGTTCTATCTGTAAGGGCTTGCGAAATAGCTGGATCTATCGATTTCGCGTTATCGAGTTTATCGATTTGCCAGCCCCCTAGTTATCGTAGAACTCTAATCTTGACACTTTAATTTACTATGCCATAGATAAAGAGATTTGCAAAGTTTGAAGTCTCTAACTTGAAGGGTGTGGAAAAAAGTTGCGAACATACGGACGGACAGACGGCCAGACGGACAGACGGTCAGACGGACAGACACCATGACGGGCATTGCACAAACCCAATATAATCTTTACCTTCGGTATCGAGTATAAAAAGCATCACTGTGCGTCGGTGTAAATAAAAGTGTGATTCTTAAATTGACTTTTTATGTGTTCGAAGGATTGTTTGTAGATTTCAGGGGAAGTGATTTGCTTGTTATATTTTCGAAGATCTGTGAGTCTATTTGAGAAATACCAGGGAAGTTCGATGATATTTATTTTTTGTGTGGTAAAAGGTATAGTGTGGGTGTTACAGAAATCTATTGTTTAAGCTATGGTAGATGGAATGGTTTAGTGCAGGGACCGTAAAGGTTATAACTTGTATTGTAAACAATTACAAAATAAAAATTATTTTATAAATTTTAATATAAAAATTATTTTTAATTATTTAATTTAATTTTTATGATATAAATACAAAATAATTATTATATTTTTATTTTTATAATAAAATTAAATCATAACTTTTATCAGTAAGTTTTATTTTAAAAATTGAAAATAAGAATTACATTTCAATTTTTATAATAAAAATTGAAAATAAAAATTGAATTCAAATAACTGGGAGCTAGATTACATGTCGGTATATGTATATATATATAATATACGCATCAATACCTTTCATTTGATATATAAATTTGTATGTACAAACGCATGTACAGCCATACATACATATATGCATGTTTACAAAATAGTCTAGGTTGGAACTTGCTTAGACCGCCTTATCAGCGGCTCAAGCGTTAGCGCAAAAAAAATAATGAAGAAGAGTGAACAATTTGAAGATAAGCAAGAGACAATAACAGAAGTATCCAAAAGTATATTTACACCGATACAAAATATTTTGGTTTATTTTAAACGGTGCTGCAATAATATTAATTTTTTTTATGAGAAATGCAGACAAAATTTGGTTGGAAAATATTTAGATATATACACTCTGAAAAAAAAAACACGTTCTAAAATCACGACCATTGGTCTTGATTATTACGTATATGTATATAATGTGTGTGTATACATTTATCAACCTCTGTCCACTGGATAGTGTACAAAATAAAAACAATTCGGTTTGCGATAAGAAGTGGTTAACGCAGCATCGTTAAAATTTTTCTATGCATTGGTTTTTGTTTTGTTTGGTTATTGATTGCGATGGGTCGTAAGCGTGATGCTATTGTGCGTGGTTTTTTCGATTTTAAATCGGAAGATCAGAATCAGAAGAACTTCGAAGAGCAAAATTTGTAAGCGTTCCTTTCAAGGCACTTTTTTTTACAAATTTTAAGAGGCATCTTCAGGAGTGCCACGCCGATGCCTACAGATCTGAGATAAACCATGAAGCGAGTGAGCCAGACGTGAAAGAAAAGAAATTTTCAGTGTCAATGTCATTAGTGGAGGTAAAGAAAGCTTACGTGCAATTTGTAACGGAAGAAAAAGTGCCGTTTGAATTTTTTGATTCTGCGCCTTTTAAAATGCTTACAGAGCAGACTTTTCATGGGCTAGACTTGAGTCCAATAACATCTCGTAATGTTATGCTGCATGTGTCGGAAAAATATGAGTTTGAAAAGAGCATATTGAAAAATCGGATTAAAGATAAAATGCTTTCACTCAAAATTGATATAGCCTCCCGACATTCTAAAGGCTTACTGGGTGTAAACGTTCAGTTCTACCGCAATCATGCCATTGAAGCGGAGACACACAGGGCTCAATTTAAGCATGGAAATTGAAAACATTTTAACGGAATTTTCAATTTCTAAACAGCAAATTTATACCATCACTTCAGACAATGGCAAAAATGTACTGAAAGCGATTGAGTGCTTGAACGAAGACCCCAAAAGTGTGCTCAATTCTGACCTTGAAAACGAGGAGCTGATGAATGAGATAAATGTTTGTTCAATCTCGTCAATCTGCTGTGCTGCTCACTCCATGCAACTTGCAGTAAAATACTTCTTGAATGATGATGCACGGAATGAAGTTGTTGGAATTGCAAGAAAAGTTGTAAAAACATTGCGAACTCCGACGTTCAGGTAAGGGCACAAATCTAATTACACAAGTAATTAATGTAGGCAATGAAAAATTTTGTATTATAATTGTCTAGGCTAGCAATTGCTACCACGGCTCTACCTCTGCCAACCACTGATGTGCCAACAAGGTGGAGCTCAACATATCAAATGCTTAAAAGTGTTTGCGTTTATGAGGAGTTCGTCCTGGAACACCTGCCTGCAAGTTTGAGGTTGACAGATAAACAACGGGCTGACATCAAGTTGTTGCTGTCTGTGCTGGAGCCGATTTCTGTAGCCACTAAAAAGTTGCAAAGCGAACAACTTTATTTTGTTGACTTTTACAAGCTTTGGTTAGAAACAAAATTAACTATTAAGTCTATGATTAGTAATATTCATAGTGAAGATCTAGCCAATAGCTTTGAGAGTCGTGAGAGTATTCTTACATCTAATGATGTTATTCTCTCTGCAATTTTTGGATCCCAGAATTCGGCGGATTCTTCTTAAGAATCCTCTCCAGCAGGCGGCAGCCAAAAACCATTTGGTAGGACTGATGCGCCGAATTCTAGCACTGAACAAGAAGGTAAGCTTTATGAAAATAAACATATTTACATGACAATTAAATATTACGCTCGTTTTGTTTATTAGGAGTGCCCAACAAATGTAAAACAGGCTTCATTAGAAGCCCCTGTGCAAGAGTCAATTCCAGCGGAAAATGCTGTTGAATTAACTTCGCAAAGCACTTGCTCACTTTTAAATGAATTTTTAAATTCTATCGAGGTGTCTGAGGAAGAGGCTGAACCGGAGCTTAAGTTGGCGATAACGGAAATCCAGGGGTATTCGCCAAAGCCAATAGATTTAAACGTGGACATTATGAACTACTGGGAGAGCAAAAAGTTCACGTACCCTCGGCTGTACCGCCTGGCTTTCATACTTCATTCCGTGCCTGCTACACAGGTATCAGTGGAAAGGGCATTTTCAGCACTTAAATTAGTTGTGACTGATCTAAGATGCAACCTTTCCGCTGAGCCAATCAAGAAGATAATGTTTCTTAAATTAAATAAATAGAAATCGTTATCTTATATCGTATATTGTTTTGCATTTCATTTTGTCATTTTGCAAGTTCCAATCTAGACTATTGTGTAAACATGCATATATGTAAGTATGGCTGTACATGCGTTTGTACATACAAAATTATATATCAAATGAAAGGTATTGATGCGTATATTATATATATATATATATACCGACATGTAATCTAGCTCCCTCCGTTTAACAATTATTTGAATTCAATTGTTATTTGTAATTGTTTACAATACAAATTATAACCGTTACGGTCCCTGGTTTCAAGTCTCTAGCATGAAGGGTGTAGAAAAAAGTTGCGCACATACGGCAGGACAGACACCATGACGGACATTGCATGACCCCAATTTACTCTGAACCTTCGGTATCGAGTATAAAAAGAAATGATTTTTGCAATGATTTTTCGCCAGAAAAAGTTATATATTTGGCAAAAGTATATTAAATTTGAGTGTTGGAATGTTTGTTTGACTCATCTATCTCAACTTATACTCCTAAAATCAGAGTAATTGATGAATTATTAAGCTTGCTCGAGCAATTTAAAATCTTCCAAATGAAGCAAAAATATTCATATTTTTAGTTTCATTTTATCAATAGAAAATGTAATCATTTCATATTTAAATATAAATTTATTGTAAGTTTGAAGGCTTGGCCTTAAAATGAAATTAATTTGAGGAAAATTGATCCATTAGTTCATAAGCAATAAGCGATTTTGTGAAATTCCCGAATTACAACAACAAATTTTTTGCGTGGTTCCCGAGTTATTCATTAATGCCAGTTTGTTCCTATGGGAGCTATATGATATAGTTGACCGATGTCGATGATATTTTGTAGCATTATTAGAATAACAACAACGTGCTTAGCATCACTATTTGGACCTGATATGTTAAAAAACAAAATATTTTCAAAACATATTTGTTGTAAAAGGGGCGGTGACACATCCACTTTATTATAAACTGTTTCCTTTGGTTCTTAAATTAACGTAGAATACGTTATTAGGTAGGTTAGGGGTGCAATTTGAAGTTAAAATTGTTGCAACCACTTTCGTCGCGCTCATTTTAATTTTTTTATAATTTATACATACCCAAATGGAATCTCATTTATATAGGAGTTTCGGACAGTATATAAAGTATAATACTGCTACATATAAAGTTTTTGAATCCATAAGTAAATAAATTTTTAAGCGCATTTTTTTCATCATTTTTCATTTGCGTGTTTTATGTGGATGTGTATTTGTATTAGCAATAATTGCGAGCTAGCGCGATAGTGATAGTTATAGCGGATAGACTGTGCGTATAGTGTTGTTTCAGTTGCCCCTGCGCTCAGTGGTGTTTCAAGGCAAACGGCGGGCCAACGCACTATGGGCATTTTGCCAAAAAACTGGCATTAATTAATAGCAAGGTATTTTGATTTGGGTTTTTGCGTTAGAATTGTAAGAACCAAAGGAAAATAATTTTTATAATATTGGCTTGTTACCGCCCCTTGTTTTCAACATATCAGGCTTAAATCTGGGAGTTAAGCTTGTTTAAATAATACTACAGTTTTTTTAAAAAATCATCGAGATCGGCCAACTATATAATTTTTGCAAGAGATTTGCATAAACAAGTAGTTTATTTTAGGTCATGTTAAAAATTTATAAATGACAGTTTTTTCTGGCAAAGTGCCCTATAGTGCAACAGCAATCAACAGCTGTAAAAGCTTGTGTGTCTTCATTAAAGAAGCAACCGCGCTTCATTTCTCATGTCGTCTCAACTTTTGACTTATACTGATTAATGCAACCCAACTTAGAAGGGTTGCATAAACTCAATATAAACTTTGTGCAATTAAATAGCAAGGCGTAATTACTTCAATATTATGTCTGTGTAATATGTTTGTTTATATTTTGGCAATAAGGTAGGGCGTTCATAATCAATAAAACATGTTGTATATAATTAAATAAACTAGCACTTAAATCGACGTTTTTTGTAAGTAAATATATTATCTATACATTAAATTATATATTTGAGTTTTTTTATTGACTATTATTAAATAATTGTACAAGGGGTATTTTTAACTTGTGCATTTTCTGGGTCTCAGCTACGACAAGCCAGCACGTGTTGTTGTTGGTTTATGGCTGTTTTTGACTATTTATGTATGTATGTGATTCGTGAGCCAAAATGAGTGTGTGTATTCACAAAAACTAATCCAGTGCGAAACAGTCGCAACTAATAAACAAAATAGAATAAAAATATAATAAAATGCCTCCCAAAACGCGCCTATTTTTTTTTTTTTTTTAAATAATTATTTATTTAATAAACAAGCTTTCTGGCAACTTAATCCAGTTTTACATTTAAGAAAGGAACAATAGATCACAGATGTCACATTGGAATTCTTTTTTTTTTTTAAATTAACTTAGGATTCTAGTAGGGAGATCCTCTGGATGGCACCTTTTCGATCTTCTTGTTATATCCTTAGTAGTAAGTCGTCTAGCTAGTTTAAGCTAAGCGTTACTGGTAGTTTGTTGTAAGTTTCTGCACTACGTCCCCAACTTTTGGAACCTTTAAATCCCTTTCTATGTTTCTATTTCGGATGTTCCAGGGTGCGTTACATATTCGCCTGAGTATTTGAGACTGGGCTACTCTTATTTTGTTTAAGTTTGCACATATTTCCATATTGGGCTTAAGATGGACTTATAAATTGTCACTTTGCTGCTCAGTGATAGCAACAAGAATTCATATAATAGAGCGTTCAAATGCAAAAATTCTGATATAGTTGGGAAGTCGTTTAGCAGCTACCACGCTCTCAGAGAGAGATATCGCAAGCTGGTTTTACTAAAGTCGTGAGCCGTGAGCATATCGCGTCAGTCTGCTTACTGGTTTTGCAGAGACATGAGCCATACCATGGTGCAACAATATAAAGGTGCTCTATTCCGCTGTGGCGAAGTACTTATTTTACGATGAGAGCAGTGAGCAAAAGAGAAATAAGAAAGAGACAGCTATGACTTCATATACCGCACTGCTTTTGCTAGTGTTATTGTTAGCTGCAGCAAATGAATTTTTTTTAAATAATTTTTTATTTAATATAATACTAAAACTAAAGTAATATTTTAAAATACTACATATACAACAATATTGTTTCGTCATTTTCTAATATAAAATCATGTAATTTTCCGCAACACGACTGCTTACTTTAAAGTGTCAATGCATACTGACAAAAACTATGTACGGCCAAAGACAGCAGCACTTCGGAATAGAACACCTTAATATTGTTTCACCATGAGCCATACTGTATGTGTGCGCATAGCTTGTTTGTTTCTTTTCTTGTGTCCCTTTCCTTTGTATACCTGCTTGCGTATCGCTTTTGCCGCTAGCCCTAGAACAGCAAGGCACTAGTGCATTTACCCAAATCACATTTACATATACATACATATATATATTTGTATGTGCAAATGTGCATTTGTTATGTTTGCAGTTTTGGTGGACTTGGGCTTTG
>JAWNNU010001499.1:0-10883 GCA_035044585.1 Scaptomyza polygonia
ATCATGATCGTTGTTCATGGCTCTTTTTTCACTTTGATACACTTTGATACACTTACAGGTGTCCATCTGAACGCTGTAAGATTTTGATCTGATGAAATTATCAATCCTTTGTTCTCAACCCTCCTTTGACTTTGCTGCACTCACAGGTGACCACGCTCGATCTGATGAAATTCTCAATCCTTTGTTCTCCACCCTCCTTTGGCTTTGCTACACTTATAGGTGTCCACGCTTGATTTGATGAAATTCTCAATCCTTTGTTATCCACCCTTGGTATTTTTTAAAAAGGTCAAAAGATCAGCGGGGGGTAATAAAAGGGTCAAAAAAAAATCAGCGGGGGGTAATTAACCTGTCAAAATTAATGGGTTTTTTGAGTGGGTTAGAACCGCCATTCTCCTACTACTTATCTTGGCATCAAATTTGGTGGCTCTAGTTCAAATATTGGAGAAGATATAGGCGTTTTGATTTTTAATGCAAGGGTGGCTCGGAAATGGGGGCTTGGCTCAAAAACTTTGATGCAGTTTTTTGCGGGTCAATACCAGTTATTTTCCTACTTTTCCTCCTTCTTCCTTCCAAATTTGGTGACTCTAGCACAAACTTTGTTAAAGGTAGAGGCTGGGGGCTGGTATGGGGGGCGTGGCGTCCAAAATTTTGCTGCAGATCTATTTATGATGTTAATTGCTATCCTCATACCAAATTTGGTGACTCTAGCTCAAAGTTAGTAGAATATGGTGGAAGGTGGCTGGGGGCGGTATGGGTGGGGGGCGCCATCCAAATTTTTCGGTTTTCTTCACCTCCAATCTTGGCACCAAATTTGGCGGCTCTAGCTCAAAAGCTGTGGAAAATATAGGCGTTTTTGATTTCAAAATGCAGTGGGCTGCGGAACGGGGGGGTGGCGTGGCTCCAAAACTTTGATGCAGTTTTTAGGGAGTCGTTTCCAGTTATCTACCTACCAAATTTGGTGGCTCTAGCTTAAACGCTTTGCAAAATACACGCATTCCCGTTTTTAGTGAAGCATTGGGACGGTTTTGGGCAGCTTGGGCAGTATGGATTGGCTTGGCATCCAAAGTTTTTATGCATTTTTATGGAGGTTGTAATCACCTATCTTGGTGGTTCTAGCTTAAAAACTGTTCTAGATATAAGCATTTCTGTTTTTAAGCTGCGAGGGGGCTCGGGGCGGCATAGGTGGGCGTACCTCCAAAATTTTTGATGCAGTTTTTTGGGGGTTGTTAGTAGCTATTTTCTCCCCAAATTTGGTAGTTCTAGCTGTAAGGGCTTGCGAAATAGCTGGATCTATCGATTTTGCGTTATCGAGTTTATCGATTTGCCAGCCCCCTAGTTATCGTAGAGCTCCAATCTTGACACTTTAATTTACTATGCCATAGATAAAGAGATTTGCAAAGTTTGAAGTCTCTAACTTGAAGGGTGTGGAAAAAAGTTGCGAACATACGGACGGACAGACGGACAGACACCATGACTTACATCGCACAAACCCAATATACTCTTTACCCTCGGTATCGAGTATAAAAAATAAGAATAAAATATTTCGCGTAAAATGTTGAGGCGCTTACGCATTTTGAGCATAGCATATACATTGCATTTCCATGCGTAGGTGTAGCTTGTCTGGCAACGCTTAAAAATATGCCAAAACGAGTGCAATATGACATGTGTTTGTATGTAAGCGATCAAGCAAGAATGGCAAAAACACATGTTCACAGAACGATAGTGATCAGAAAAGTGTACTGCCTCAGCACATAGTCATAAGTATATCTCAGCTGTATACATTTTGCTTATCCTTACGCAATCACGATAATTGCGTAAATACACAGAGTAAGCGACCATGCAGCGCCATCTAGCCAATAAACGGACACAAGTGTTTACTTATCGATTGATAGGCTGCAAAAGATCAAACTAGATGGCTCTGCACCGAATTTGATAAGAATAACAATTTGGCTTTTTATAGAAAATCTAAATCTAGATAGGAAAATTACATCGGCGGCTTGGGTGGGTTTGGCATCCAAATTTTAAAGGATTCTACATCACCTATCTTGGCATCAAATTAGGTGGCTCTAGTGCAAATATTGGAGAAGATATAGGCGTTTTGATTTTTAATGCAAGGGTGGCTTGGCTCAAAAACTTTGATGCAGTTTTTTGCGGGTCAATACCAGTTATTTTCCTACTTTTCCTCCTTCTTCCTTCCAAATTTGGTGACTCTAGCTCAAACTTTGTTAAAGATAGGGGCTGGGGGCTGGTATGGGGGGGTGTGGCGTCCAAAGTTTTGCTGCAGATCTATTTATGATGTTAATTGCTATCCTCATACCAAATTTGGTGACTCTAGCTCAAAGTTAGTAGAATATGGTGTAAGGGGGGCTGGGGGCTGGGGGCTGGTATGGGGGGCGTGGCGTCCAAAGTTTTGCTGCAGATCAATTTATGATGTTAATTGCCATCCTCATACCAAATTTGGTGACTCTAGCTCAAAGTTAGTAGAATATGGTGGCAGGGGGGCTGGGGGCTGGGGGCTGGTATGGGGGGCGTGGCGTCCAAAGTTTTGCTGCAGATCTATTTATGATGTTAATTGCTATCCTCATACCAAATTTGGTGACTCTAGCTCAAAGTTAGTAGAATATGATGGCAGGGGGGCTGGGGGCGGTATTGGTGGGGGGCCCCATCCAAATTTTTTGGTTTTCTTCACCTCCAATCTTGGCACCAAATTTGACGGCTCTAGCTCAAAAGCTGTGGAAAATATAGGCGTTTTTGATTTCAAAATGCAGTCGGCTGGGGAACGGGGGGGCGGCGCGGCTCCAAAACTTTGATGCAGTTTTTGGGGAGTCGTTTCCCGTTATCTACCTACCAAATTTGGTGGCTCTAGCTGAAACGCTTTGGAAAATACACGCATTCCCGTTTTTAGTGAAGCATTGGGACGGTTTTGGGCAGCTTGGCCAGTTTGGATTGGCGTGGCATCCAAAGCTTTTATGAATTTTTTTGGAGGTTGTAATCATCTATCTTGGCACAAAATTTGGTGGTTCTAGCTTAAAAACTGTAATAGATATAAGTATTTCTATTTTGATGCTGCGAGGGGGCTGGGGGCGGAATGGGTATGTGGGGCCCCAAAAATTTGATGCAGTTTTTGGGGGGTCGTTTCCAGTTATCTACCTACCAAATTTTGTGACTCTAGCTTAAACACTTTGGAAGATACACGCACTACCCTTTTTAGCGAAGCGTTGGGGTGGTTGAGGGCGGATAGGGCAGTATAGATGGGCGTGGCATCCAAAGTTTTTATGATTTTGATTGGGGATCGTCAACACCTCTCTTGGCACCAAATTTGATGGCTCTAGCTCAAAAACTGTAGAAGATATGGGCATTTTTGGTGTGGCGTCCAAAGTTTTGCTGCAGATCTAGTTATGATGTTAATTGCTATCCTCATACCAAATTTGGTGACTCTAGCTCAAAGTTAGTAGAAAATGGTGGAAGAGGGGCTGGGGGCGGTATGGGTGGGGGGCGCCATCCAAATTTTTTGGTTTTCTTCACCTCCAATCTTGGCACCAAATTTGGCGGCTCTAGCTCAAAAGCTTTGGAAAATATAGGCGTTTTTGATTTCAAAATGCAGGGGGCTGGGGAACGGGGGGGCGGCGCGGCTCCAAAACTTTGATGCAGTTTTTGGGGAGTCGTTTCCAGTAATCTACCAACCAAATTTGGTGGCTCTAGCTTAAACGCTTTGGAAAATACACGCATTCCCGTTTTTAGTGAAACATTGGGGATGTTTGAGGCAGCTTGGGCAGTTTGGATTGGCGTGGCATCCAAAGCTTTTATGCATTTTTTTGGAGGTTGTAATCACCTATCTTGGCACAAGATTTGGTGGTTCTAGCTTAAAAACTGTAATAGATATAAGTATTTCTATTTTGAAGCTGCGAGGGGGCTGGGGGCGGAATGGGTAGGTGGGGCCCCAAAACTTTGATGCAGTTTTTGGGGGTCGTTTCCAGTTATCTTTCTACCAAATTTTGTGACTCTAGCTTAAACACTTTGGAAGATACACGCACTACCGTTTTTAGCGAAGCGTTGGGGTGGTTGAGGGCGGATAGGGCAGTATAGATGGGCGTGGCATCCAAAGTTTTTATGATTTTGATTGGGGATTGTCAACACCTATCTTGGCACCAAATTTGATGGCTCTAGCGCAAAAACTGTAGAAGATATGGGCATTTTTGGTGTGGCGTCCAAAGTTTTGCTGCAGATCTATTTATGATATTAATTGCTATCCTCATACCAAATTTGGTGACTCTAGCTCAAAGTTAGTAGAATATGGTGGAAGGGGGGCTGGGGGCGGTATGGGTGGGGGGCGCCATCCAAATTTTTTGGTTTTCTTCACCTCCAATCTTGGCACCAAATTTGGCGGCTCTAGCTCAAAAGCTGTGGAAAATATAGGCGTTTTTGATTTCAAAATGCAGGGGGCTGGGGAACGGGGGGGCCGCGTGGCTCCAATACTTTGATGCAGCTTTTGGGGAGTCGTTTCCAGTTATCTGCCTACCAAATTTGGTGGCTCTAGCTTAAACGCTTTGGAAAATACACGCATTCCCGTTTTTAGTGAAGCATTGTGGCTGTTTGGGGCAGCTTGGGCAGTATGGATTGGCGTGGCGTCCAAAGTTTTTATGCATTTTTTGGAGGTTGTAATCACCTATCTTGGCACAAAATTTGGTGGTTCTAGCTTAAAAACTGTAATAGATATAAGCATTTCTGTTTTTAAGCTACGAGGGGGCTGGGGGCGGAATGGGTAGGTGGGGTCCCAAAACTTTGATGCAGTTTTTGGGGGTCGTTTCCAGTTATCTACCTACCAAATTTGATGGCTCTAGCTCAAAAACTGTAGAAGATATGGGCATTTTTGGTGTTAAACTGCCCGGGGGGGGGGGGGGGGGGGCTGGAGGCGGCATAAATGGGCGTGGCTCCAAAATTCATGCAGTTTGTTGGGGGTTGTTAGTAGCTATTTTCTCCCCAAATTTGGTAGATCTAGCTGTAAGGGCTTGCGAAATAGCTGGATCTATCGATTTTGCGTTATCGAGCTTATCGATTTGCCAGCCCCCTAGTTATCGTAGAGCTCCAATCTTGACACTTTAATTTACTATGCCATAGATAAAGAGATTTGCAAAGTTTGAAGTCTCTAACTTGAAGGGTGTGGAAAAAAGTTGCGAACATACGGACGGACAGACGGACAGACACCATGACTTACATCGCACAAACCCAATATACTCTTTACCTTCGGTATCGAGTATAAAAATAAGAATAAAATATTTCGCGTAAAATGTTGAGGCGCTTACGCATTTCGAGCATAGCATATACATTGCATTTCCATGCGTAGGTGTAGCTTGTCTGGCAACGCTTAAAAATATGCCAAAACGAGTGCAATATGACATAATTGCGTATATACACAGAGTAAGCGACCATGCAGCGCCATCTAGGTAATAAACGGACACAAGTGTTTACTTATCGATTGATAGGCTGCAATAGATCAAACTAGATGGCGCTGCACCGTATTTGATAAGAATAACAATTTGGCTTTTTATAGAAAATCTAAATCTAGATAGGAAAATTTGGGAGGTAAATAACTGGAAACGACCCACCCAAAAACTGCATCAAAGTTTTGGGGCCCCACCTACCCATTCCGCCCCCAGCCCCCTCGCAGCTTAAAAACAGAAATGCTTATATCTGTTACAGTTTTTAAGCTAGAACCACCAAATTTTGTGTCAAGATAGGTGATTACAACCTCCAAAAAAATGCATAAAAACTTTGGATGCCACGTCAATCCATACTGCCCAAGCTGCCCCAATGCTTCACTAAAATCGGGAATGCGTGTATTTTCCAAAGCGTTTAAGCTAGAGCCACCAAATTGGGTAGGTAGATAACTGGAAACGACTCCCCAAAAACTGCATCAAAGTTTTGGAGCCACGCTGCCCCCCCGTTCCCAAGTCCACTGCATTTTGAAATCAAAAACGCCTATATTTTCCACAGCTCTTGATCTAGAGCCGCCAAATTTGGTGCCAAGATTGGAGGTGAAGAAAACCAAAAAATTTGGATGGCGCCCCCCACCCATACCGCCCCCAGCCCCTCTTCCACCATATTCTACTAACTTTGAGCTAGAGTCACCAAATTTGGTATGAGGATAGCAATTAACATCATAAATTCATCTGCAGCAAAACTTTGGACGCCATGCCCCCCCATACCAACCCCCAGCCCATAGCCACCCTTCCACCATATTCTACTAACTTTGAGCTAGAGTCACCAAATTTGGTATGAGGATAGCAATTAACATCATAAATAGATCTGCAACAAAACTTTGGATGCCACACCCCCCCCCCCCATACCAGCCCGCTGCCACTACCTTTAACAAAGTTTGAGCTAGAGTCACCAAATTTGAAAGGAAGAAGGAGGAAAAGTAGGAAAATAACTGGTATTGACCCGCAAAAAACTGCATCAAAGTTTTTGACCCAAGCCACCCTTGCATTAAAAATCAAAACGCCTATATCTTCTTCAATATTTGAACTAGAGCCACCAAATTTGATGCCAAGATAGGTGATGTAGAATCCTTTAAAATTTGAATGCCAAAACCACCCAAGCCGCCGATGTAATTTTCCTATCTAGATTTAGATTTTCTACAAAAAGCCAAATTGTTATTCTTATCAAATACGGAGCAGCGCCATCTATTTTGATCTCTTGCAGCCTATCAATCGATAAGTAAACACTTGTGTCCGTTTATTACCTAGATGGCGCTGCATGGTCGCTTACTCTGTGTATTTACGCAATTATCGTGATTGCGTAAGGATTAGCAAAATGTATACAGCTGAGATATACTAATGACCATGAGCTGAGGCAGTACACTTTTCTGATCACTATCGTTCTGTGAACATGTGTTTTTGCCATTCTTGCTTGATCGCTTACATACAAACACATGTCATATTGCACTCGTTTTGGCATATTTTTAAGCGTTGCCAGACAAGCTACACCTACGCATGGAAATGCAATGTATATGCTATGCTCGAAATGCGTAAGCGCCTCATTTTACGCGAAATATTTTATTCTTATTTAATGTCAGCTATGAGCAGCTGACAAATCAAAATTAACTAAATTATAATATTAAAATAATATAATATAAAATAAGTAATTATAATATCTGAAATACAGTTCAAAATTAAGATAAAAAATTTAAAAAGTTAACGTGAAAGCTCTGGGAAATTCAAAATAAATATAACTGTTCCAACATTTGTTGCGTGGATTGGGAAAAACCCAGAAAAACCCAATCAGACCAGTGGAAGATTATTGATTAGTGGTTATGATTAGATAAGGCAGAAAGGATAGATCGTTTTAGTACTGGAATTGAGGTCTCCAAAGAGTTACGGGAATAAAGCCGGTTAAAGTCTGAACAAATAACACGAAATGGTTCATGAATTAAATAGTTGCTCGAGCACCGATCGAGGCTAAGTGGTGTGAAGTAACGGGTGGATCTAATTGGAACAGTTAAATTTATGTGACTCAAAAGAACTGAAGAGTCGATTTCTCCATTAAGTAGATTAGTGATGAATACTACACCATGCATAATTCTACGGTTCAAGAGGGAAGGAAGATTAATTAAAAGAAGTCTACTTGAATACGGGGGTAGGTCTATCCCAGGAACCCAGTTAAAACTTCTAAGCGCAAACAGAAGAAATTTTCTCTGCACAGATTCAATTCTATCCTGGTAAATCCCGTATTGCGGGGACCACACACAAGATCCATACTCCAGGATGGGACGTACCAATGATGTATATAGCGTTTTAGTGGTGTAGGGATCATCAAACTCTTTTGACCACCGCTTGATGAAGCCAAGTACATTTATGGTCTTATTGACCATCGACGATATGTGAGAATCAAATTTTAATTTGCTATCAAGAATGATGCCTAAATCTTTAATTTCAAAAACGCGGACAAGTGGTGAAGCATCAAGCACGAAGTGAGCAGTATGAGGGGAACCTCTACAAAAAGTCATGATTTTACATTTTGAACAATTTAAATTAAGTAAGTTATAACGGCACCAAGCCGACAGTGCAGCCAAGTCCGACTGTAGTAAGTTACATAGAGAATCATCATTATAGGTGAAACATAGCTTTACATCATCAGCAAACATAAAAACACGAGAGTTAGTAATAACAGCAGGAAGATCGTTAATTTTTTGTTCTTGCACACTTTAAAAGGAACGTTTAAATCGAAGGCTCGATAACGCGCCAAATTTTGCGTTGCTAGAGTTGCCAGTAAAACAGAATTTGATTTGTTTGGCTGCTAACCACACCAATACATAGAATTGCATTGCAAATTGTATCTCAAGTCCCGTTACATTTTGCGCCTATTTCTCTTTGCTCTCCTCTCCCACAATTTGAAACGAACGCTGTAATCGAACGCCACAAATATTACTTTTAATTAAATATAATATAACTTTATAAGGAAATTGTGAGACTTTTTAAATTGAATAATCGCGAGTGAATACATTGAACAGTGACATTGTGTGTGTTGACATACATATGTATGTATATATGTATGTTTGTTTACATAAACATATGTATGTTCATATGTAGCGTCTAAACGTGGAAACATTTACGCGCAGCGGTCTGCTGTACATGGTATTCGCTTAAGAAGTCTTTTTAAAGACTATTTGATTAAATTGTTTCTGTTATTGCAATACATTTCCAAATTATAAAGAATTTCTTATTATTTAATTTGCTTAATTTGACTACGCGATTAAATCGGTCGATTCAAATTCTCTTTAATTTTAATTAATAGATAAAAAGATAAGTATTATTAATTCAATATTAATTTAACATACACATAACATAATTACTTTTATTTATTTTATTATTTTATTTAATTTTATTTAAAAATATAAATTTTTTATTTTTTTTTAAAATATAAATTAAACTATTTTGCAATCAACTTAGCGTCGCCGTCTTTTGTGGCATTTCAACACATCAATTTATCGGTATTTGTATGCAAAATAATTTGAATTATATTATTATATAACATAGTGCCTGCATTAAAAAAAAAAACAAGTAGAAACGTTGCAGTCGGACGCACCCGACTGCGGTATACTCGATACCAGTAGTAAAACAGATTAAAAGAGAGCTGATTGCAATGGTGTGTGGATACGGCAGGGGTGTAGGCTGCCTCAAAGATTGTCTGGTGCAGATGGGGATGCCAAAAATCTATCTTCCTCCCAAATTTGGTGACTCTAGCTCAAAAATAGTAAAATTTGTGGGAAGGGGGGCTGTGGTTGGTAAGGGGGGGCGTGGCATCCAATCTTTTGCTGTAGATCTATTTATGATGTCAATTGCTATCCTCAAACAGAATTTGGTGACTCTAGCTCAAAGTTAGTAGAATATGGTAGAAGGGGGGCTAGGTGCTGGGGGCTGGTATGGGGGGGCGTGGAGTCCAAAGTTTTGCTGCAGATCTATTTATGATGTTAATTGCTATCCTCATACCAAATTTGGTGACTCTAGCTCAAAGTTAGTAGAATATTGCGGAAGGGGGGCTGGGGGCGGTATGGGTGACTCTAGCTTTAACTCTTTGGAAAACACACGCATTCCCGTTTTTAGTGAAGCATTGGGGCGGTTTGGGGCAGCTTGGGCAGTATGGGTTGGCGTGGCATCCAAAGTTTTTATGCATTTTTTGGAGGTTGTAATCACCTATCTTGGCACAAAATTTGGTGGTTCTAGCTTAAAATCTGTAATAGATATAAGCATTTCTGTTTTTAAGCTGCGAGGGGGCTGGGGGCGGAATGGAAAGGTGGGGCCCCAAAACTTTGATGCAGTTTTTGGGGGGTCGTTTCCAGTTATCTACCTACCAAATTTTGAGACTCTAGCTCAAACACTTTCGAAGATACACGCAGTACCGTTTTTAGCGAAGCGTTGGGGTGGTTGAGGGCGGATAGGGCAGTATAGCTGGGCGTGGCATCCAAAGTTTATATGATTTTGATTGGGGATCGTCAACACCTATCTTGGCACCAAATTTGATGGCTCTAGCTCAAAAACTGTAGAAGATATGGGCATTTTTGGTGTTAAACTGCGGGGGGCTGGGGGCGGAATGAGTGGGCGTGGCTCCAAAATTTTTGATGCAGTTTTTTGGACGTTGGTAGTAGCTATTTTCTCCCCAAATGTGGTAGTCTTAGCTGTAAGTTCTTGCGAAATAGCTGCATTTATCGATTTTGCGTTATCGAGTTTATCGATTTGCCATCCCCCTAGCTATCGTAGAACTCCAATCTTAACACTTTAATTTACTATGCCATAGATAAAGCGATTTGCAAAGTTTCAAGTCTCTAGCTTTAAGGGTGTGGAAAAAAGTTGCGTTCATACAGACGACAGACGGACAGACGGACAGACACCATGACAGACATTGCACAAACCCAATATACTCTTTACCTTCGGTATCGAGTATAAAAATATACGTATTTTCATTATTATATTAAAGTTTAATTTAATTGAATTTAAAAAATTTACAATTATCGGTATATTCGATATATAAAGTTATATATACACACTATATATATTACTTTAACGCCAGCAGTTTTTTATAAAATACCACAAACTATATATAACACGGCTTTAAAACCAAAAATTAAAAATGCCGCGTTTGACTAGGGTAACTGCATCACAAAGATTGCGTGCGCAGGCAATAAGAATAAGAGTTCGGCGAGATAATGTTGAGTATACAGAAAGAGAATTAGGTTCAAATGCAGTATTCCAGAGAATTCGTCGAAATGGCGAAGATTATAGAATTGCTGAACAATCAGCAAACACTCTTCGAAGAGCAGCTCGCAGGCACGATATAGAAATGAGAAGAATCGAACAGAGACAGAATACGATAAACCACGCACGCAG
>JAWNNU010001505.1:0-34976 GCA_035044585.1 Scaptomyza polygonia
TATGTAAAGCCCCATAATTTCCTACTATATACAACCTTATATTTAATTCTATGACACTGGCCAGCATTTTGCTAATGAAAGACATAGCTCAAACTTAAAAAAACAAAATATTCTATACAAACATCAATAATATAATTTGCTTTTAAGTATTATACATATTAGAGTAGTATAAGGTATTTTTTGGAAAATTTAAAAGTATGTAAAAAATAAATAAAATATAATTTTTTATATGCATTTTTGTGAATTTTTTTCACTTGTTCCTAAATTGTCAAATCATAATACTTGAGATGGTTCAAGAAATGATATACAATTGCTATGCACACATTTGGAGGTGCAGCATATGCACATATGAACACACAGCAGATGCGTCATGCCTCATAGTCGAACACAAGGGCGATGATAATTTTCGCTTATTAATCTCGCGGCTCAAGCTTGTTTCAACTAGTATAGATAGCTCACCAAACGATTCACGAAGTTCACTCCCAATTTCATCATAGTCCAGTTCCTCCAATGCGTAATACATGTTGTTGAAATTCTGCTGAGCGCTTTCCAGAGCTTTAAGCCGGATCGCCAACTCCTCTTCGCTGAGATGCCCAATATGCTACGGATCAATAGCTTTGGCCATCCGCTTCACTTGCTCGTTAATAGCCGTGGCCTGGGCTTTGTAAAACGGAGCACCAAGCGACGGAACTGCAGCAGTATTACTTGCCTCAACAGTATTCGGCATGTTGACTATGTGTTTTTTGAAGTTATGTACGCGCACTTGCAAATATAGTTTTAGAGTCATTGAATGTCAGACACTTGCAAACTATAGTTTAAAACTCAGTGCATGCCAAACACAATCAATTTATTGCCACGACAAACACTTTAATGCATTACAGTTTCAAATGCACTGACGTTCTTTCGTACAAGGTCAAAAAGGGCAAACACCTTGAGTACAATGCAGAAACGGTTGCTGCAGCAGAATATAATGCGCGGGCGTCAATGCAGTCCAACCACCTGCAGCGAAAGCGAAGGGATGCGAGCCACTCACACGATCCCGGGGAAGATCCGCCATGATTGTCTCAGCTAGGACCGGCTTAGCCCGAAAGCACATGATACATTTGCTTGTCACGCTGGCGACAGTCTTACGGCCACCAATAGGCCAATAGTGGAGCCGAATGTGTGCAAGAAGTGCACGAGGTCCAGCTTGCAGCTGACGCCTGTGACAATGCATGATGATGGCACGTGTGACAGGATGGTGGCTCCGAAGAATTACAGGATGCTGAGCATCGAAATCCAGGCTCGAGTGCTTTAGGCGACCACCAACACGAAGAAGTCCGAACTCATCCATGAACGGGGTAAGCGAGGCAATACAGCTGGATGATTTGATAGTTCTTCCGCCTTGAAGAGCCCCATATTCATCGCTAAGGTTAGCCATCTGGATGCTGCGCAACAGTAATTGGGTGCCTTTGTGTATCCACTCTGCTGTACGACCGGGATGTCTGATGTGCTTTCGAATTTTATATATATAACCGAACACCCGCAGTAGGTTATGAAAGGAATTTACAAATTTGCATCCCATGCTGACATCAGATAGTTTAAGCGCCTGGGGCGGCAGACATGATGCAGGCCATTCGCACTCTCCTTTGGCTAAGAAATCGAATGGCCTGCATCATGTCTGCCGCCCCAGGCGCTTAAACTATCTTAAACTATCTGATGTCCTTTGGCTAAGCCATGAGACCACAACGATGATTCTATGAGTTCGCTTGGGAGAGCTCCTCTAGAAAGAATGTCTGCTGGATTGCATGCCGTTGGTACGTAGCGCCATTCCATTCCGGTAGTTAATTCCTGTATTAAAGATATGCGTAAACGTTTGGAATCGATAAGGCTCATCACGCATCCAGGATAAAACAACTGCAGAATCCGACCAACAATAATATCTGCAATTGAACAAATTCATTTGAGCTACCCTGAATAAGATGCGATAGAAGTGCTGCTGCCGATAACTCTAATTTTGGTACTGTAATCGTCCGCAAGGGTGCCACTCGAGACTTAGAGCACAATAGATGAACCATGCGCCTTCCCTCTATTATAGATACGACGTAAATGCATCCACCGTAAGCTTCAATGCTAGCATCGCTAAATACATTAACTTCGATGATGCCCTTTGGAACAATAACCAGACGCGGAAGCTTTATTTTCTCAGTATGAGAAATGTCAGCACATAACCTGTTCCAAGAACAATGCAATGATGCAGGAAGACTTTCATCCCAATCCAAGTGCTCTCTCCAAAGGTACTGCATAAAGATCTTGGCCTTAGATATCACGGGTCCGATAAGCCCAAGCGGATCATAGAATCGAGCAATGGTAGATAGTACCGTCCGTTTGCTAGGCTTGCCAGGCGCTTTCATCGGAGAAAAGTTGAACAGAAGGCAGTCTGAAGCTGGATCCCAGGATGCCAGTCCAAGAGTCTTAGTGATATCTGTGCCATCATCAAACTTTAGAAAAGTCTCCTTATCCTCATCAGGCACCTGTTCAAGCACGCGAGGATCATTGGAACACCATTTCCGAACTTAAAATTCCCTTTCCTTAGAAGACCGACTGTTTGATGCATGACTTCAACTACTTCTTCGGCACACTCGCCTCCAGTGATGAGATCATTCACATAGAAGTCGCTCAAAACGACTTTGGATCCAACAGGAAACGATACCGCCAGAAACGAAGCTGGTTTTGTGCCATAAGTAACTCTATCGAGCTTGAAAACTTGAAGTTCCTGATGAGGCGCATCACGCCAAAGGATGCATTGCAAGTACGAATCTGATTCGGCCATCCTAACGCACCAATACATTTTGCTAATATAACCAGTCAGGGCTACTGGAAATGTCCTGAACTGCAACAGAGTGCTGAAAAGCTTGCGTTGTATTGTTGGGCCTGTCATTAGGATTTCATTTAGCGAATGTCCAGAAGAAGACACAGCTAAACCGTCAAACACAACTCTAAGCTTGGTGGTTGAGCTGTCCTCCTTCAGCACGCAATGATGAGGTACTTGCAGCGACTTAGCATGTGTGACTCAACAATAGACATGTGATTAAGGTCCACATACTCTTTGATAAACGCCGAATACTGAGATTTCAACTCAGGATGACGCTCCAATTTGCGTTCCAGATTACAAAAACGACGATAAGCTTGCTGATATGAGTCCCCAATCAGATCCACAGGGTGTTTCACTAGAAGGCGAACCGAATATTCGCCAGAGCCTAACGAGCAAAGGTTTGTTTAAAATGCGCCTCACAATCAAGTTCCTCCTTCCTAAAACTAGCATCACGCCTCAGCCTACGTAACAAGGTGCTGGTTTACAAGGCAATTCTTAAGCCTATTTGGAATAATGGGATACAGATCTGGGGCAATGTAGCTGCCTCGAATTTTCAAATTATTCAAACTTTTCAAAGTAAGGTTCTGCGCACCTTAGTGAGTGCAACGTTTTACGTTAGAAGTGTTGTCATTCAAAATGACCTATATCTGGCTACAGTTAAAGAAACCATCACTCAATACAGCCAGAGGTACCTACAACGATTGGAGAACCATGAAAATGTGCTGGCTCTTAAATTGCTGGACAACAGCAATCAGCTCCGGAGGCTTTCAAGGTTCCATCCCCTCGACCACCCTTCCGCTTTAGTTAAATATTAATTTGTGCTACCTAAACTTTTTACCTAACCGTCAATGTTTTTCGTAAAATTTAGTTATTATCTTTACAAGACAAATTCTAAATAAAGAAAATTTCCCTACAAAAATAAGAAGAAAAAAATGCAAACGCTGCAAGTCTAAGACGAAACGCTCCATGCAAATTCCGACTGATATTATTTGAGCGTCACACGCAACCAAAAATAAAACGCTTATTTTGCTATAAAGGGATCCCAAGCTTAAAATTATTAGAGTTCAATGAAAACAACATGAAAACATTGAAACGTTTATTGTTCGTGTTATAGAGCGTTCTCGCCTTGTTTATGTTTCAGACTAGTCAATGCAAAAATGTTTTCAAGTTTTAAAGTGTTCACGGTTTAAACGTGTGCTGTTTTTGCAATAACTGTATATTTTGATAAGCACAAATTGGCGCTTAGAGATTGAAGGAAATTGAGAAATGGTTAAAAATAGTTCATTGAACTGCATGTCCACAAAAGTACTTATACTTGAAAAGGGTATCCAACATTCATCTTTTGTAGCCCCATTCTCCTATTATGCAATCTCCGTTACAAGCATAGCTCGCAAATAACAGTTGAGCGTGTTTTTCTTTACGCTCAATAACAGTGCAGAAGCGAAAATGCTCAAAAAATTCACTTTCACTCTGAGCAAGAGTCTATTTTTCTATTTTGCATCGGTTTTCGCTTGTGTGTTGTTGGTGAGTTTTTTGGGTGATCTCTTTTACCGATTCTCTTTTCGGAAGCAATAAAATTGTCGTTCGCGAGTAGAGACTCAGTAAGTGACTAAATGACAGAATAAGCGACTGCAAAAACTCTTGCAAGCACTCTTAACATTAAAGTTCCTTGTTGACAGAAAAGTGAATTTTTTTATGATGAAAATTTATTTAATTTTTGTCCGCAAATATTACATGTTGATTTGTTTTCGTGTGGATTATTTCACCGTACGCACTCAATTCACAAACGCAATTAAAATATTTCGCAAATGCAACACTTGATACATACTATTTAGCAGTAAAGACGTTTTGCTTCATTTCACTCAAGCAAATACTCGCGCTCTAGCCGGCACTCAGGCAACGGTTAAGTTTATCGCACGCTAAGCCCTAAACGAACATTGAGAAACTCAATTTCGACTAAACTTGGGATAGATACGCTAACCGGACATTGAGAAACCGGCCCTAAGTGTAACAAAAGAGAAAAGAAAAAAACGATTGTTAGCCGAGCGCGAGCGAGCCGATGACGCCGTTGCTCGCGAGTATTTTTCACAAATAATAAGTAAAAAGACTTATTTGAAGACTACGCAAAACGCTCAACTGTTATTTGCGGGCTATGGTTACAAGTGAAGCCAATAAAAATAAAAACTAATGTAAACAAAACTAAATTTGGCTAAAAGATTAAAACATCCATATGCCCATACTGGGAATTGAACCCGGACCTTCCGGGTAATATAAAAAAAAAAAAGAAACTTAAAAATCGGCTAAAACATTAAATTCAATCATTTTCTCATACTGTGATTTGAGCCCGTAACCCCCGGGTGAGAGTCTGGCGCCCATATCAAATCGATAAATTCGATTACTTAAAATCGATAAATCCAGCTATTTCACACGCCCGTACAGCTAGCACTGCCAAAATTAGGGAAAAGATAGCCTGACAACCCAAAAAAAACTGCATCAAAAATTTTGGAGCCACGCCCACCCAATCAGCCCCCGCAATTTAAAAACAAAAATGCCTATATCGTCCACAGCTTTTGAGCTAGAGCCACCAAATTTGATGCTAAGTTACTGGTATCGAGTATACCGCAGTCGGTTGCGTTCGACTGCAACGTTTCTACTTGTTATACCCTGAACCACAGGCAGTCTAAGATATCTTAGACTATCTGTGCGTGAACCCATAAAATGGGTAAGATGGGTAAAATGGTTTTGTGCAAAAGTATGTAACGGGCAGATGGAAGCATCTCCGACACCCTAAAAGATAATATATTTTTGATCAGCATCAACAGCCGAGTCGATATGGTCATTTCCGCCCGTCTGACTGTCTGTATGAACGCGTCGATCTCAGAGACTACAAGAGCTAGAGACTTCAGATTTTGAGTATAAGTTCCTATACCATAAGCAGAAAAAGTTTATTTAAATTTATCGATAACTAGTCTGGTTTCCGATATATACATGGAATCGATTACAAAAAATATCGAATTTGGGAAATGTAAAAGTGGGGATTGACACAATGGGTAACGATCGAACTTTATTTTTTTCGTCCAAACCGGTTAAGAAACACCGGAGATATCGAATTGAATCGATTAAAGTTAAGTCAGTGTTTAGTTCTATTCGAATTGATCATTATTTTAAATAGCTTAGCATACTTTTAGGAGGCAAGGAGTTAAATATTTATTGCAACTTTGTTCAGGGTATCTTCTAATCTGGCTCTCCCGACTAGAGCCTTCTTACTTGTTTGCTATTATTTTTTTTATGTTACACTTATAAATGACTTTTAAACTAAAAAAATAGGACAGATGTGGCTAAATTTAACTATTATCTTTCTAAAGTTTAAGCTTATACATATTTTTTTATACCCTGAACCCATAAAATGGGTAAATCAGGGTATAATGGTTTTGTGCAAAAGTATGTAACAGGCAGAAGGAAGTATCTCCGACCCCATAAAGTATATATATTCTTGATCAGTATCAATAGCCGAGTAGATATGGCCATGTCCGTCTGTCTGTCCGTCTGTATGAACGCGTAGATCTCAGAGACTACAAGAGCTAGAGACTTCAGATTTTGAATATATATATATATATATAACATAGTGGAAAATGAAGGCTTTGTTAATTACAGCCAGGTATAAGATCCCAGATATAAGCTCCCAAGCAAAACACATTTAGGAGATGTGCTGATGCTAAATATGTTCAAAGAAACTCCTGGTAAATTGTCAACGAAGATATTTCGCATATTTGTCAACGACAATACCTTGAGAGATATAGCCGCGCAAGAAATAGATCCACTATTATGGATTAAGTTAAAATCAACAACGAATTATCATTTCTTAAGAAAAATATATTTACATTAAATTATTATGCAGGTTGTTCACGGATTTTCCCTTGCTTAAAACGCTGTTTTAAATACTTGTGCATCCCCGCCACATCTGTCGAGTCAGAAAGAGTATTTAGCAATGCTGGCTAAATTGTTTCGGAGAGGCGAACCAGGCTCAAAGAAGAAAATGTCAATATACTTTTATTCTTAAAAAACAAAACTTTTGTATAAAGAACATTAATAAATGATACAGCTTTTGATGCTCAAAAACAAAGTAAATATGTCTATTATGGTGAACAGGACTATCGCCTGCTATCGATAGTACTATCGTCGACTATCGATTAATTTTAAATTAATATCGAATATTATCGACGTCGTCGACTATCGATAGTTCTCCACCTCTAGTTTGCATGTGTTCACTTTGAATGTTTGCCCTAAGATGTTAACAATAATAAAAAAAAAACTATACACGATTTATAAGATCAACACCAACAAAAAGGTTTTAACATTTTATTAATCTGTTTTGATTATGTTGATTATATTTACCAATTTGTTTGTGTAATAGAACACGTGAAAAGAACACGGCTATGCTTAGTACTACTGTTTAGCGTGTATATGAATTTTTTCATGTAAACACTTGCTGCTTGCTGCGGTAAATAGAGAGAAACACAAAAGAACAACAACAAAACATGGCATGGATTGGCAAAAAGGGACAGGATAAAGTATAACGGTTTCTACCGCATAGAGTTCAATGGTCTTTTGACACAAATTATGTCAAGTTGAGCTTCTCGGCTGCTGCTTTAGCGCGTTGCACTCGGTACTCGAGTACCAACAATCGGCACATAAGGCTCGTCATTCGGCTTTCGGCTTATTTGCTAGCAGCTCGCAGCTCAGCTGTCGTTTTGACGCTTTGCATATCGTTTTATATCCACATATGTGGGCGCGTTTACTTGAGCGTTGGTTTAACTGTTTGTTTGGGTTCCTTTCCGGCTGTTGGCGCTAATATGAAGCCGGTAATCTCTCACGCTCTTTTCCCTTAGAAGAGAACCTACCGCAATTCGGTTCGTGTTCGACGCCGTAGTCGTCATTGCTGCATTTCCTTGTTTTTATTTTTTTTAATTGTTCGGAGTTCGGCTAAGAGCCGAAGCGTAAGGGAACGCAATCAATTGCCAGAGAAAAGAGCACGTCCCGTTATATTGTTAACTGTGTGTTGCAGCAAGTGTGGTTTCTGCTGTCGCTGTGCATTTTGCCTCTCTACCTGCGCATTCGGCGCTGCAGCTCTTTTTCTAATATGATGTCGCTTCGTCTTCCGCTTAATCGTTATCCTTAATTGAAGCAAAATTTTGCGTGGCTTGCACATTGGTACACAATTCAAAAGATATTTAAAAAAAAATTCAAGGATTGTTGGAACTGACTTTTAATTTACTTTTGTTTTTATATTTTGTTAATGTTAAATTTTAAAAGCAGACAAAAATTGTCATTGTTAGCTGAAATATGAATAGTAAATTTTGGATTCTATCCTATCTTAATAACGTGAGAAAACAGCGTCAATTCTAGTTACTTAGATAGTATAATTGTGGACTCTTATGGAGTACTCTGCGGTTGAATAATTTATTTCGTAACAAAGGCCCCACTCATTATTATTGGCATTGAAAAATAGTTTGACTGTAGAAGAATGTAAAAACATGTAGAAACGTTGAAAGCGGACGCAACCGACTGCGGTATACTCGATACAAGTAATAATAATACAAATTTTTACTGTAGATCTATTTATGATATCAATTGATCTCTTCCTACCAAATTTGGTGACTCTAGCTTAAAGTGACTAAAATATGTGGTAAGGGGGGCTGGGGGCAGTATGCGTGTGGCATCCAAATTTTTTGTGTTTTTTATCACCAATCTTGGCACCAAATTTGGTGGCTCTTATTCAAAACTTTGGAAGAAAGAGTCAATTCTGTTTCAACTGCGTGGGGCTGGTAAATGGTGTGGGGGGGGGGGGCGTAGCTCCAAAACTTTGTTGCAGTTTTTTTGAATTTGTTAATAGCTATCTTCCTAATAAATTTGTAGGCTCTAGCCCAAGCACTTTGGAAGACACACGTTTTACCGTTTATAGCGAAGCGTTGGGGCGGTTGAGGGTGGCTAGGCAGTATTGATAGGCGTGGCATCCAAAGTTTTTATGAATTGGGGATCGTCAACACCTATCTTGGCACCAAATTTGATGGCTCTAGCTCAAAAGCTGTGGAAGATATAGGCATTGTTGTTGTTCAACTGTGGGGGGCTTGGGGCGAAAAGGAAGCCCGGGGCTCCAAAACTTTGATGCGTATCTTTGGGGGTCTTTACAAGTTATCTTTCAACCAAATTTTGCGACTCTAGCTCAAACACTGTGGAAGATACACGCCTTTCTGTTTTTAGCGAAACGTTGGGTCGATTGGGGGCGGCTAGGGCAGTATGGATGGACGTGGCATCCAAAGTTTTCCTGTACTGGTTTGGGGGTCGTTACCACCACTCTTGTTACCAACTTAAGTGGCTCTAGCTCAAAAACTGTGGAAGATATAGGCGTTTCTGTATTTAAGCTGCGTGGCAACTAGGGGCGAAATGGGTCCCCAATTATTGCTGTAAGGGCGTGCGAAAAAGGAGGATTTATCGATTCTGGGCCATCAAATTTATCGATTTGCCAGCCCCCCAGCTATCGTAGAACCCCAATCTTGACACTTTGATTTACAAACCCTAAATAAAGACATTTGCAAAGATTCAAATCCCTAGCTTAAAAAATTTGGAAAAATGTTGCTATCATACAGACGAACAGACAGACGGACAGACACTATGACGGACATTGCACAAACCCAATATACTCTTTACCTTCGGTATCGAGTATTCCCTCCGACCGCACCAACGCTTCGCTAAAAACGGCAAAACGTGTATCTTCTACAGTGTTTTAGCTAGAGCCACCAAATTTGGTGCCAACATTGGTGATGAAGAAACCCAAAATCCGGCGCCATCCATACCTCGCCCAGCCCACTGTCTCACACCTCTTACTTACTTTGAGGCAGAGTGACCAAATTTGGTAGGAGAATAGCAATTGACATCAAACACAAATTTGCACCCATGCCGCCTCCCCTTTCCCACATATAACAAACTTTAACCTAGAGTCACCAAATTTGGTGGGAGAAATGCAATTGACTACCCCCAAAGATCTGCTGGAAACATTTAGATGTCACGTCTCCATACCACCCTAAGCCAGGGGGGCTTACAAACTGTAAGCTAGAGTCACAGAATTTGGAAGGAAGATAGCTTTTTGCATGCCTCATCTGCGTCATTCAATCTTTGAGGCAGCGTACACCTCTGCCGTATCTGCACCCCATCGTAATCAGGTCTCTTTTTATCTGATTTATTACTGGTTTCGAGTAAACTGCAGTCGATTGCGTCCTTCTGCAACGTTTCTACTTGATTTTATCTATTAGAGCGTTTTTCGAATAGTTGTTTGTATACAAAAAGTGTACGGAAAGTGTAGCTAGAAGTTCTCAAAATCATTCTTGCCAGTTACTCGTGAAATCCGATTTTTTATACCCGATACCAAATGTAAGGAGTATATTGGGTTTGTGCAATGCCCGTCATGGTGCCCGTCCGTCTGTCCGTCTGTATGAACGCAACTTTTTGCCACACCCTTCGAGCTAGAGACTTGAAGCTTTGCAAATGTCTTTATCTATGGCATAGTAAATTAGAGTGTCAAGATTAGGGCTCTACGATAACTGAGGGGCTGGGAAAATGATAAATTCAATATCTCAAAATTCGATAAGTCCACCTATTTCAAACGCCCCTTCAGCTAAAACTACTAAATTTGGCGAGAAGATAGCATCTAAGTGCCAAGATAGGTAATAGCAAACCCCAAAAAATTCATAAAAGTCTTGGATGCCACGCCCATCCATAACGCGCCCAACCCTTCTTCCACCATTTTATACTAATTTTGAGCTAGAGTCACCAAAATTTGGTAGGAGAATAGCAATTGACATGGTACACAGATCTGTCGAAAAATTTTTAACGCTATCAGCCCCCTTCCTCCATAGTTTACTAACTTTAAGCTGGAGTCACCAAATTTGGTAGGAGGATAACTGGTAACGACCCCCAAAAAACAGCATCAAAGTTTTGGAGCCACGCTCGTCCGTTCTCCATCCACCTGCATTTTTAAGTCGGAAACGCCGATATCCTAAACAGCTTTTGATCTGCAGCCACCAAATAAGGTGCCAAGATTGGTGATGAAAATACACAAAACAATGTTTTTCCGATAGGTTCAGGGTTCAATAATAGTATAGGAAAGCTCACACACTACACATTTTCTCTCAGTGTTTTTGGCGACGTAAAATATAGTTTTTCTCTCATCCGTTCTCCCGAAAGACTGATGAGCCTAATGGCGAGAGAGCAGCTGCAGTAGCTTACTGCGATGTCAGCGTAGACGTCGACGTCGCCGTTGTCCTGGCTGCATTTATCCTGGCGGCAATCGAACACTTTAATCATTTAGTTCTTGCACTCTCCGGCAGCAAGTTGTGTTTTTTGATTATCGTCTCGTCGTCGTTTATAAATTGTATATCGGTAAAATACACACATCTAGCATACTCACGTAGCGACATACACACACATACAGATACATGTGTGCTAGTGCGTATACAATGTATACTGAGTAAAACGGTTTAAATCTACAATTTGTTGCGTGTATTTTAAAACTCATTTCAAGCGAACCAAGTTACAAATTTTCTAATAAACCCAAATAATTAAATTTGTGTGCAAATAATTGAATACACACATCCATGCATATACTTTTGAGAAGCTCTTCTTGTGCTCAATTAAATCATACAAAAGTAAGATATTTCAAGCTGTAGAAAAAAATGAATGCCGAATTATTGTTGCTACTGTGGTTTCCGTTGTAATTGCATTTTAGCATATAAAATGTCTACACCCATGGTTGATTTTTTTCGTTTATGTGTGTACATACATATGTAAATGCATGCCTGCTGCACACTTGCGATGATATTAACTTGACTCAATAGGCGGCACAGCGCAGCAGAGCGAATTTCTCTACACTTTGCTGTCAAATGCCGCCTACACACACACACACACACACACACACACACACACACACACACACAAACACACACATTAAGTCGAATGCTGCAGTTCGTGCAGCGCCGGCTGCAGCCACCGTTTAACCTAAAAAAAACGCGGTCGGCGCAAATATGGCCGCTTGCAGCTAAGCGCACTCTCAAGCAGCACGCTCTCTTGCTCTCTTTGCATTGCCTATCTTAAGGCGTCGTCGGCCGACGGCTGACAGCTGCGACTGTTGGTTATGCTGCTGTTGGTGCTACTGTTCACTGCGCTCTGACTGCAATAACTCTCTCTTCCAATACTTTTTAATTCTGCCGCACCCAAAAGCAAAGCGGCCTGTCGTTTTCAAAGTTTTTCTCTAAGCGCCTTTTGCTGCTGCTGCTTTTTGCTCTTATTTCATCATTCTTTGGCTTATGCCTGCTACAAGGTGTGTCACTTTTTTGTTTTGTTCTTACATTTTTGCCACTTTAAATTACGTGCTTTACGGGCTCAAAGATGTATGAAAAGCCGTTGAAAAGCAGACACTCTCGCTATATCTTTCGCATTGTATGCGTTTATCAATTATGTGAAAAAAATGTTGAACTATATGTAATAGAAAATTGACGGTTTGTGTTACCCTACCTCATGGGGTGGGGCTGTAGTACTATGAGTAGTTTTAAACTGTGAGTGGGTGCACATTTTTTAACCAACTTTTTTGATTTTAAAAAAATTTAATTAGAAAAAACTTAAAACTTTCGTAGAGAAAATCTAATGATGGAATGAAACTCATTGATTCTTGTGTGATTTTTAAGGAATATACCGAAAATTAAAAAAATTAAGAGCTTAAACTTCTGGTCTGCCTTTCCTGGACACAATGGTTTGATGTAATCTTAGTATTACACCAATGGTATGTTTTGGTATAATCTTAATATAAGACCAAAAACTAAAAACCATTAATTAAAGTGCTAACTTAAAAAATATTTCCAAAACATAAAATTAAACGCAATAAAAATCAAAATAATTTGTATCCAAAAGTTGAACCAAAAAATAAAAAAAAATTATTATTTTTTTAGTTTTAAATGTTACATTAGTTATATAAATCTCCTCAATGAATTTTAATTTTTGATTTGTTTACATTATTCGGCGCGGGTAGGGCGAACCGTGATGGAATAAGCATAAGGTGGTCTATTCGGCAGCCGACGCTTGAACGATTTGGGCTCTTAGTTACAGTGCACGCTTGTTTGTTGACGCGGAAGGTTGTGCGCGGACGTTTGTGCGCGGCGTTTGATCATTAACCCTTACGCAGCAAAAAAATAAGCTTTTGCAAAATATGCCAAGAAGTGATTTTCATACCGTATGTTAGAGAACATTTTAGTTTAACTATATATATAAAATAAAACTAAGTAATAGCTGCTAAATATGTGGATATTAATATTGATGTAAAAACTTTTTATTTTAATAAAAGAATTTATTATAGACTTAAGAATTTGAACGAAAATAATTTTAATTCCAAATCAAAAACAAAAAAACAAAAAAACAAATTCAATATAAAATAAGACTATAAAAACTAACTTCATTTCTTTGTGTTACAATAAGCTGTTTTAGAAACAACGAAACTGTTAAGAGCTAAGTAATATATTTGTTCACACTTACTGTAAAGTGAGCGTTTCACTCGCGCTTATTGCTAGCATACGCTAAGGGCTCGCTTTTTGCCGACGAGAACCTTATATTTAGTCCGTGGTGTTTAAAAAAGAATATTACAATACAAAGAAGTGAAGTAAGTTTTAATTTTACTAATTAAGAGCTTGCAATTAATTTTTGCTTTTGATTTTAAATTAATATTTTTCTGTTTGAATTGTAAGTTCTAAAATAAACTCTTATTTTAAAATACAAATGTTAAACACCAGTATTAATACCCTCAAACAAGTTGCGCTTCACAGCCAATTCTTGCAATCACTGATTTTTTACGTAGAATACGTCTCACCTTTCGGTAATTAGAGAGCTATCTTAAAAAGTTGTTGTTGTTGTATGAGAGTTTCACAAAATCGCTTATTGCCGATGAACTAATTTAATTTTAAAGCCAAACCTTCAAACTTTTCTATTAAAAAAATGAAACCAAAAATATGCATATTTTTGCTTAATTTCGAAAACTTAAAATTGCTCTAGCAATCTAAATAATTCATCAATTACTCAGATTTTTTGGAATATAAGTTAAGATGAGTTAAACAAACATTCCAACACTCACATTATATATACTTTTGCCAATGTATAATTTTTTAAAGCAAAAAATTCGAGAAAAAATCATCACTTTTTTTAAAATTGTAAATTTCTGAAAATCTCCCTGATGCATTTGTTTTATATTTTTCGCAATATAAACAAGACTTGATTTCCTTTCGTTTCATATACATGCCGTCATGACTGATAGCTTCTTAATTTTGAAATTGCATTAAGATGTTCGGACATAATTAAATTTTCATACATAAATTCTTCCGTGCCAGGGGTGTACATGAACAAGTTCAGCTTGAGCATTAGTTTCAAATAAAAACAAGTAGAAACGTTGCAGTCGGACGCACCCGACTGCGGTATACTCGATACCAGTAGTAAAACAGATTGAAATAGAGCTGATTGCAATGGGGTGTGGATACGGCAGGGGTGTAGGCTGCCCCAAAGATTGTCTGGTGCAGATGGGGATGCCAAAAAACTATCTTCCTCCCAAATTTGGTGACTCTAGCTCAAAGTTTGTTAAAGATGAGGAAAGGGGGTCTGGGGCGCTATGGGGGCGTAACACCAACATTTTTGCTGCAGATCTATTTATGATGTCAATTGCTATCCTCAAACAGAATTTGGTGACTCTAGCTCAAAGTTAGTAGAATATGGTAGAAGGGGGGCTGGGGGCGGTATGGGTGGGGGGCGCCATCCAAAATTTTTGGGTTTCTCCACTTCCAATCCTGGCACCAAATTTGGCGGCTCTAGCTCAAAAGCTGTGGAAAATATAGGCACTTTTGATTTCAGAATGCAAGGGGCTCGGGAACGGGAGGGCGTGGCTCCAAATTTTTGATGCAGTTTTTTGGGGATCGTTAACAGCTATCTTCCTACCAAATTTGGTGACTCTAGCTTTAACTCTTTGGAAAATATACGCATTCCCGTTTTTAGTGAAGCATTGGGGCGGTTTGGGGCAGTTTGGGCAGTATGGATAGGCGTGGCATCCAAAGTTTTTATGCATTTTTTTGGAGGTTGTAATCACCTATCTTGGCACAAAAATTGGTGATTCTAGCTTAAAAACTGTAATAGATATAAGCATTTCTGTTTTTAAACTATGGGTGGCTGGGGGCGGAATGGATGGGTCGGGCCCCAAAACTTTGATGCAGTTTTTGGGGGGTCGTTTCCAGTTATCTACCTACCAAATTTTGTGACTCTAGCTCAAATACTTTGGAAGATACATGCACTACCGTTTTTAGCGAAGCGTTGGGGTGGTTGAGGGCGGATAGGGCAGTATAGATGGGCGTGGCATCCAAAGTTTTTATGAATTTGATTGGGGATCGTCAACACCTATCTTGGAACCAAATTTGATGGCTCTAGCTCAAAAACTGTAGAAGATATGGGCATTCTTGGTGTTAAACTGCGGGGGGCTGGGGGCGTTATGGGTGGGCGTGGCTCCAAAATTTTTGATGCAGTTTTTTGGGGGTTGTTAATAGCTATTTTCTCCCCAAATTTGGTAGTTCTAGCTGTAAGGGCTTGCGGAATAGCTTGATCTATCGATTTTGCGTTATCGAGTTTATCGATTTGCCAGCCCCCTAGTTATCGTAGAGCTCCAATCTTGACACTTTAATTTACCATGCCATAGATAAAGAGATTTGAAAAGTTTGAAGTCTCTAACTTGAAGGGTGTGGAAAAAAGTTGCGAACTTACGGACGGACAGACGGACAGACGGACAGACACCATGACGGACATTGCACAAACCCAATATACTATTTACCTTCGGTATCGAGTATAGCTATATCACAGTAAAATATTTTCATGCTTAATTTTATAAATTCAGGAAGTTTGCGTGCAAGTTTTGTTTTTGTTGCAAATTAAATTATTGTATTGCACCAAAACAATTAATATGTCCGTGCAAAGAACCTCATAAAAACTATATGGAAATAAACTATCGATTGTTCTGACTATAAGTAGTTTCGTCTTTAAGGCCTGTACGCAGACAGCAGTACAGCGCCCGTAACGTAATAACATAACCCAATATGCAGTTTTGTAAGTTAAGGGCCGTACGGTAATGTTGAACAATGAAAATGTTAAAATGTTATTGCTGCCGTAAATGGCTGTCTGCACCTATGTACGGTAGCAAAAAAGGCAGCAACACCAGACGGTTTATAATTTTTTCTGAAAATATTGACGCAGGCTCCAATGCCATAATTATTGTTTTGGCAGTCATTGCGGGTCAAGAAGGAATAAATAATTTCAGAACAAGATATAATTTAAATAACATCTGTATTTTTATTCTTCAACTCAAGGACTCTCGTACTGTCAGGGTTCAGATCTGTTAGGAGAGTTTGCAAAGTCTTTTGAGTTGTTTTGGATCTGGTTTTGGTTGTGCAAGTTATTGCCAGTACATTTACCATTTCTGATTCCAATTTTATTATTTATCATTTGAAAATGTAAACAAACAACGAAACACAGTTGCTTTTCGGATTTTTGAAGAAAAAGTAATCGAACAACGCTACATTATGTGAGTTTTCAACACTTGTCGTTACGGTCAGTCAGTAAAGTGTGTGCGTTACGGTACGGACGCAATACTGTCGTTTGCGTACAGGCCTTTACGGTGGCAGCCCTGATTTTTGCAACTTATGAACAGCAACATAATTCATCATAAAATAAATTTGAAACGATGCCGCCTCTGAAAAAATTACTTTTGCGCAACATAACAAAGGCATTAAAATGCATTTCAGCTTTTTTATGTTTTTAATATATTCAAATTTCAAATCATATCATTACGACAGACGTTTTCTACGTTTAACCTATGCGCCCGTGTGATCAAACACATGCTAAAATTTTTTTATTGCTGCTTAGGGGCAAGCGACAGAAAAAAATCGTCCGAACACAACCTTCTGCTCAACAAGCAAGCAAGCACTGAAGCTAAGGGTTTAAACATACCCACAATATCACTTTTATTTTATAAGGGGATCCAAAATTCATCGTTCAGCGCAATTCTGTTTAGCTTATTTTGTAATACACACACACGCACACTTACAGACTAACATAGCGAACTTATTTAATAAGAGAATGATCTGGCGAATGATGAATGTTGGATACTTTTATCATGTTTGTATAAGTGTTATTGTGGAAGTGTATTACAATAAAATATTTGGAATAATTAGCATAAGTTTGAGCTTAGTTAAGAATTGAAAAATTTCAAATAGTAGATTTATAACATATCATCTTCCAATGTTATTTACGAGTCGAGCCACAAACTTCTTAATGTAGCAAATAAGCTTATTTTTAATAGTATTTTCTTGTGTTGCTGTGCGTGGGCATACAAATATACGTTCATATAGATTACTGGGTGATAACCTTTTAATTCATTCATCAGATCAATGATATAGTTTTGTCTACTAATGTTTATTATTATTATTATTATTAAGGTTAGAGTAGTTTAAAAACTAAGCTAACTGTTTAATAAAGCGCTGGTTGCGTGACCTTCGGCTTTGGGTACTGTGGGATTTTTCTATACAAGTACTTATTATATATTTACATTTATAACATTTGGGTCTTATATTATTAATTGGCTATATCTTCTATTTACATATTTCCATGTTTGGCTGTTTTACGGTTACTTAGTTTATTTTTTTTTTTTTTTTTTTTTTTTGTGTTGGTATTTAGATTTGGATGTTTGATGTTTTCAGGAAGGATAGGATTTTGGATAAGTTGGTTTGGTCAATATGACAAAGGAGGTCTAGAGGATTTGTGTTGTTGAACATTTTTAGGATAATGGGTTTTAGTGCTGGACATGATTTTAGAGGGTGTGGAATGGTGGGGACGTTTCTATCATGGCAGAAAAGGCAAGTTGGTGGTACGTTGGGGTTAAGGTAGTGTTGGTGCGTAAGTCTTGTCTGTCCTAGTCGTAGTCTGATGATTTTAGTTTGATCCAGTCTGTTGAGTTTAATTTGTATGTTGTTCATGTAGTCGTGGAGGTGTGTATTGTTTGGGTTTGTAATGCGGTACCATTGGCTCCAGTTTGTGATGTTTTGCTTGTGTTGCGATGTGAATACTTGTTTTAGGTATCTGTTGAGGTCTGTTGTGTTTATGTTTGGGGTATGGGGCATTTTGTTTGCTGACTTTTCTGCATGGTCGGCTAGTTCGTTGCCAATAATCCCTGCATGGCCGGGGATCCACATTAACTTTATTTTGGGGGCTACTAATGTACTCATAGAAACAATATTACAAAAAGATGTTAAAACATCGCCCGTGAGTTTAAAAATTCATAGAATTTTTTATTTATTATTAAATAAATTTAATTAAACAGAGCAATTTATTTCTGTGGCATTGTTGCAGCCATGTTACTTATACCATTTTTATCAATCGCTGATGAAAGCTCTTAAATTTAAAAAAAATCCAAGGCTGCTAAGTTATTATTACCAATCGTAATCCTTGGTTATATGATTATATGTATTGTTTTTAGCAAATTAACAATATTTTATAGTGAGGATTGAAAAAAATTGGTGAAAATAATCAAAATAATAACACTCGATACCTATGTGCGGCATGGTGTCTGTCCGTCTGTCAGTCTGTCAGTCTGTCCATCTGACCGGGTAACCCGTTTGTATGAAAACAAATATTTTCGACACCCGGACAGCTAGAGTCTTGAAACTTTGCAAATATCTTGTTTACTAGCCGGAACAGATAAAGCGTCAAGGTTGGCTCAACGGCTTTTGCAAGGCTAGCAAACCGGTGAGTTCGATAACTCAAAATCCGCATATTTCCCACGCCTTTTAGTAAGAGCTACCAAATTTTATAAGAAGATGATGTCACGCCCACCCATACCACTCCTGGCTACGCATACTGGTTTGGATCGTTTAAACTAAGAAAATAAGCTCCTTGAAAATTCTATAAATAAACCAAAAATTAACCGTAGCAATTTTAATGAACTTGTACAAACAAAACCAATAGGTTTGCCATCTTGCAGAAGTCGGATTACATTTATTACATTATTTATTTTATACATATATATTAGTCGTGATAAAATTTAAACTATTTGAAATCGTAATCAAAAGGTGATCACAATTGTCTTTTTGAAAGAATTATGTAATCAGTAAATTTTTTTTTTAAGTTTATTAATTGCTTATTTTAATCGTTAGAGATGTTAACTCAGTTTTTTTCTGACCTAAGATTGTAGTGAAAAAAATCAAGTAGAAATGTTGCAGTCGGACGCAACCGATTGCGGTATACTCGATACCAGTAATACATCCGATAAAAAGAGACCTGATTGCAATGGGGTGCAGATACGGCAGGGGTGTACGCTGCCTCAAAGATTGTCTGTTGCAGATGGAGATGCCAAAAAGCTATCTTCCTTCCAAATTTGGTGACTCTAGCTCAAAGTTTATTAAAGGTAGGGCTGGGGGCGTAACACCAAAATTTTTGCTGCACATCTGTGTATGATGTCAATTGCTATCCTCCTACCAAAATTGGTGACTCTAGCTTAAAAATAGTAAAATATGGTGGAAGGAGGGCTGGGGGCGGTACGGGGGGCGTGGCATCCAAATGTTTGCTGCAGATATATTTATGATGTAAATTGCAATCCTCTGGGACAACAATCTAGCTCAAACCCTATGAAAGATGGTCGCATTCCCGTTTTTAGCGGAGCTTTAAGGCGGTTGGGGGTGGTATGGATGCGCATGGCATCCATAGTTGTTATGAGATTGGTTGAAGTTCGTCAACACCTATCTTAAAAAAACAAATTTTGTGGCTCTAGCTCAAAAACTGTAGAAGATATAGGCATTTTTTGTTTTAAACTGCGGGGGGCTGGGGGTGGAATGGGTGGACGTGGCTCCAAAATTTTTGATGCAGTTTTTTGGGGTTGTTAGTAGCTTTCTTCTCCCCAAATTTGTTAGTTCTAGCTGTAAGGCTATGCGAAATAGCTGGATTTATCGTTTTGGCGTTATCGAGTTTATCGATTTGCCAGCCCCCTAGTTATCGTAGAACTCCAATCTGGACATACCTTCGGTACCGAGTATAAAAATATAATTCGTTTAAATATTCAATTAGAAGCGTAGAAAATAAATGTCACAGAGTGTAGAAATGGAAAAGTTGAACCTGGCATTAATTTTAACGTAGAATACGTTATTCGGCAAGGTAGGGCTGCAATTTGAATTCATTATGATTTTTTTATACTTAATACATACCCAAATGAAATCTCATTTATATAGGAGTTAATTGAATATGTCAGCTTTCGAACAGTATACAAAGTATAGTATCGCTACATATAAAGTTTTTGAATCCATAAATAAATAAAATTTTAAGCGCAATACATTTTCCATATGCATGTTTCATGTGTACATACATTAGCAATAAATGCGAGCGAGCGCGATAGCGGCAGAATGTACATAAAGTTTTGTTTCAGTTTTATTTAATGCATTTTGTGCGTCTCAGTGTTGTTGTTGGTTTTTGTCTGTTTTAGACTATTTATGCGTGTATGTATGGGATTCGTGAGCCAATTATGTGTGTGTGTGTTTATTAACAAAAAATAAACCATTCCAAACAGTCGCTACCAAAATTCAAAAAAGAATGAAAATATAATAAAATGCATCCTAAAAAGCGCATATATTTAACAAAATATTTTGAAAGTAAAAATAAATGAGTGTGAGTAGAAAATACTTCTATATTATTTATATTTTTCATATAATATTTCCGAAATTTATAAGGAGAGAAAACAAACCCTTCTTGGAGTTTATATAAACTATATTCAATCTTCAATTAAAATCGCCCATCGTATCCACAATAGTAAAAGCAGCTGCATGATATGGTTTTTAGCATACACTTATTGATGTCGCATGGCAGGTGTTAAATTTACAAATATATTTTTTCTCAATTTAATTGTATTGTTTCTGCAAAGTATTCACGTTAAATCTTAGCGGTCGTGTTAGAGACACAGCCCGTAGGTCAAGCCGAAAGCACAGACCGTCGATTTTTTTTGCTGCAGTCTTTTGGGAGCCGTCACAAGCTGTCTTTTCACAAAAATTATAAGCACTAGCTGTGAGCATGTGAAAAAAAACGGGCATATTGAATAACATTTATCAGGTCTATCGTTTTTCTCGTTCTCAGTCTGCCTAGCACCCCAATATTGAAGCTTCGCCGACCAGCCCGCAGACAAAGTACTTTTTTGAAAATCCTAAACCCTCTAGCTTTAATAGTGTCGAAATAGTGTTGAATAGAAAATCGATTAAATTGATAATTGAAAATCGATAAAACCATACATTTTTTGGACCGTAATTAGGCTGCCAAGGTGGATGCCAATTTACGTGATGACGTCCCCCAAAAAATTTCACCAAAAGTTTCAAAGCCGCTCCTTACTCCCCCATTGCATCTTTATCATCCGTTTGGTTTCCCTGGTATCAGAGTATTTCTTCCCTTCAAAGTTGTCTGATTTTCAGTGTTAAAAAAAAATCAAAATTTGAGGTAATTTGGTCGGTTTTGAGGTACAAAATCTCAAAAACAAGGAAATGGATCATCATTATTTTTAATTCTAGCGATAGATCTATTTATAAAAATAAATTAATCAACAAATAGTACTGTTTGCTTTGCGTTTGGCCAGGTAAATCGATATTTCCCAACAATCCATTTTTTAACTATTTCTCAACTTTGATGGAAAATAAAAAAAATCTATAAAATCCTATATTTTTACATAAATTTATTTTGTTATGCCTTAATCGAATGCAAAAAAAATGTGTCTGCCCGCCGTTGCCCCGTTATTTTTAGAGGTAAAATGGTTGAAAAAGACATAGTTCTAAAAATGTGCTGCATTCATTTCTGCGCTATTTATGATCTTCTGCTGTAGATTGTTGGCAATATTTTACAAAAAATTAAAAAACATAATAAAAAATTTATTTATTTTTAATTTTTGTAACATTAGTTTTAAATTGTAAAAGCCTTTCAAACAAAACATAATAAATCAAAAGTTTTAAGAAATGATTTTTTCGTCTCAATAAATTGATTTTTCCACCTAGTTCAACTATGCTTACTCATGAATAGGCACGAAAAAATTGTAGAACTTTTTTCAAAAATTTAAAGGTTAATTAATTATCTATATTATGCTTCTAAAATTGATCGATTATCTCATTTGGTTCAAAAGTTATGGTTTTTGCATCGAAAAATTAGAAAAAGCGCCACTGTGCGTCGTTTCACCGTTGCGTCCGAATTCAAATGTTTAAAGGGTATTTCGCAGTCGGTTGTTTCTGGCTGACACGTTATCACTTGTGCTTGTTTTGAAATTTACAAACGTATGAGGTTTATTTTTACAACTGGCTTGCTCGGCAATTGAGTGCGGCTGGTAATTTTTAATGTTAGTTTGTTAACAAATATTTATGTACATATGTGTTCATTTCTATATGTGTGCCATTTTACATGTCATCCAATTCTTATGCTTTATACCAATATACATTGATTTGTCATCATTTGCAAATATATTATTAATAGTTGCATGCAAACATACGGTCGGTTGCTAGTATTGATTGCGGAGCATTCTGATCTATATACCCACCCGATAGGTGCAAGCCTTGCTATCCGCTCTTGCTATTTACTTTCACATTTGCAATTACACATAGAAAAGTCAAAATAAAGAGCGTAAGAACGTACTCTCTCCCAATATATACTTTAGTTAAGAATACCTTGCTCTCTCCCTACCCATGTACCAATGTACCGTTCTCTCGAAATCGCTTTCGCTCTCTCTCTCTCTCTTTCTCGCTCTCTCTCTCTCTCGCTTGCTCTGCTTTCATTGGCTTGAAGGTAAAAATGTGTTCTGGCTCTTTTTAGCACTTTTCTTTGAGTGCAACGGCATGAAAATAATTTCCATACAGCCTGCTGAATCAGTTTATTTCAGTTCTGTTGAGTTGCAGGGACGTGTTCTTTTCTACTTTCTGTTTGATTTAATTCCTTTATTATTGTTATTATTATTATTGTTAAACACTTAATTCGCGTTCGGTTTGGTTTTAATTTTGTACGCTTTTTTTTCCTCTTTCAATACGTATTTGTACCTATCAAAACTTAAACATTACAACAAACGCACATTGTTTTGAATAAGCTTTTGCGAAAATCTGTCTGTTATTTTGTGTTGTTTTTTTTTCTCCAACAAGCATTATAAAAAGAGTTTCGTAATCGAGTTTTATTTACATTTGAACCAATACAAAGGTACTATTAAGTAAAATTATTTTTGTGTTTATGTAATTTGCACACCCGATTAACTGACTATTAAAAATTTCTTCCATATTTAATAAATATATATACATAAGTTATCCCGACTTAACCTGACAAATACGTCGCAGCAAAAAAGCAGAAAAAGAAACAGTCACTACTCGTGCTCGTTTTATTATTTTAAAAATATTTCGAAAATATAATTCTTGGTACTTCTGCCGGCTCTCGATACACAGCGCTACCGCAATACCCCACGCCTCATTTACCCACACTTTGTTTGTTTATTTTTAAAATATTAGTTTTGTGAACGATTAAAGCTGGCTGGCACCCCATGCAAAAATGTCGAGAGAAATGTTAGAAAAACAATTTGGCCAAAATACACCAGAAATTTGAACAATTTCGATCTTGATTAAAACATCGTATGGAACAAATATGTCCTTTATGACAGGAATAATGGGCTAAGGCTAAACATTTGCACTTGAGGCATGTAATTTTCCTAATAAAATGATTGTAAAAATGCGGATATATGCGTGTTAAATTTCCACTTCAAAGTAATGCATGAAGCCGTATCCCAAAACTAGATCAAGATATTTACAATTATTACATGTGTAGTGGGAAGTTGCAGTTACATAATAATACGAGTGAATAAAAATGCGTTTTTAAAACGCGTCGAAAAATACGTGGCTTATCCAGATCAGATATGTTCCGATGAGTTAGTTCAATCAATTTTTGTTTTCTTTTATACTCGATACCGAAGCTAAAGAGTATATTGGGTTTTTGCAATGTCCATCTTGGTGTCTGTCCGTCTGTCTATCTGTCCGTCTGTATGAACGCAACTTTTTCCTCACCTTTCAAGGAAGAGATTTGAAACTCAGCAAATGTCTTTATCTTTGGCATATGGGGGCTCTACGATAACATTGTGGCTCTACGATAACTGGGGCTGGCAAATCGGTAACTCAAAACTGATAGATCCTCCTATTTCGCGTGCCCTTACAGCTAGAACTACCAAAATTAGGGGGAAGATAGTTACTAACAACCCCGAAAATAATGCATCAAAAGTTTTGGCGCACATTCCGCTCCCTGCCACCCCACAATTTAAATACAAAAACGCCTATATCATCCACAGTTCACGAGCTAGAGCCACCAAATTTGGTGCCGAGATAGGTGATGAAGACAAACAAATTCATACAAATTTTGGATGCCACGCCTATCAATACTGCACAAGCCGACCCCAACCGCCCCATCGCTTTGCTAAAAATGGGATTGTGTGTATCTTCCAAAGTGTTTGAGCTAGAGTCACCAAATTTGGTAAAAACATTATTCTTAACGATCCCAAAAGAACTGGAAATTAAAAGAGTAAAATATATTTGTAAATTTAACACCTGCCATGCGACATCAATATGTGTATGCTGAAAACCACATCATGCAGGTGCTTTTACTGGTTGTGGATACGATGGGCGATTTTAATTGAAGATTGAATGTAGTTTATATAAACTCCCTTACATACACGCATAAATAGTCTAAAACAGACAAAAACCAACAACAACACGGGCTGGCTTGTCGTAGCTGAGAAGCACAAAATGCATTGAATAAAACTGAAACAAAACTTTATGTACATTCTGCCGCTATCACGCTCGCTCGCATTTATAGCTAATGTATGTACACATGAAACATGCATATGGAAAATGTATTGCGCTTAAAATTTTATTTACTTATGGATTCAAAAACTTAATATGTAGCAATTCTATACTATATATACTGATCGATATATCATATAACATATTCAATTAACTCCTATATAAATAAAATTTCGTTCGGGTATGTATAAGGTATAAAAAATCATAATGATAATAATAATGATAATGGTGGTCGAAATAATTTGTACCTTAAATTGCACCCCTAACCTGCCGAAAAACGTATTTTACGTTAAAAAGAATTTTAGTCAACGGAAATTGTGAACGAATTTAAAGGTTGCTTTCTTAAAGGCTTGTAATCCAACAACAAAATCAAATTTTTATAGCATCTAAATAATTATTAATATATATATTAATGTTCTTGTTATTATTATAATAACATAGTTATATACATGTATATAATTAAGCTTTTTAACAAAAAGTTCCAATATTATATACCATTAATAACGAAAGCGATAATATTCTGTTATTACTATGATTAAAGGATTCAAACGCAAATGCTTTACATCTTCAAAGCAATTTTGCATGCATTTTAAATGCAACTATACCCGAATCGGGAGTCCCGATAAACTAGAGATTTGAAACTTTAAAAATATCTTTGTCCATAGAAAACTAAGTGTTAAGGCAGGGTTTCTACAAAAACTGGGGGGCTGGAAGATCGATAAAATCGAAAAGCCCATATATTTCCTACATCCATACAGATAGGGCTAACAAGTTTGGTATAAAGAAGCCAAGCCTCCGCCCCCCCTCAGGGCACGTTCAGTTCTTTATACTGCAGCGGATGCGTCTGATTGCAACGTTGTCATTTGGTTTTTTTCTTATAGTGCACGCCGTTCCAGTCTCCAAATATTTAAATAATATCGGTTTTTCTGTCCGTTTTTCGGATCTAGTTCTTATCATACCCGCATTCAGCAACTGAAAACGGGCCACAACAGCAATAGCTTGCTTTGGTAACAAGAAATGGAAATATACCACAATGACATTTATATGGCTTCATTAAATATTTTAACATTTTGGCTGCGCTGCTTTTTGACGGGTGCTTGAGCAGCTATTAGTTTAAATTTAATTAACATAATTGTTTTATTGAATTTTTTCGTTGCAGTTAATTTTCGGACACACATATAAAGTATTAGTAGTCGGAACTCAGGAGCGCACTTTGAGCTAGTCTGTAACTTACCTATAGAAAGTCTTTTTCGGTTTTGCATTTCCGTTTGCTCGAATCATTTATCGTGCGTTTTAAGGTGAGTGTAGTGCTTATTTTACGAACAGATTCAGATATATAAATAAACTATTGTGCATATTAATTTCATTACAGATTAAATATAACAAGTCACGTCAGTATTATATTTAAGTATACCCTAATTAACTACTATTTGAATAGTGAAAACCCAAATTTTAATTTTTTTAGATAATAAATCATTTAAAACATATGCCTTATCCCCTTAATCCCCAATTTTTGCTTTATTTAGTTTTCTTACAAATATTTGGCAATAAATAGCATATATAATATAATATGAAACCCGACTCATTTGTAACAAACGCTTAGCCTAAACCTTCAGATAAGACTGCTGCAAGTATATTCCCTGAACCCAACAAAATTGAGAAAAATTGGTAAAATTTAATTTAAATCCAAAGTTTCGGCTGGTATAATCCTTGTATCAAAATATTTCGCAATCGGCTACGTATATGTATATATGTATACATAGCAGTTCAGTTTGCAAAGTATTGAATACAAAAACCATATTGTGCGACAAGCGGTTCCGCGGTTGACTTAACAAATCGAATCGAATTGAATACCTTCTTCTATACTTGCAGTTGAACACTGTACTGCTGCAAACAAAGCAATGCGTTATTTTGACTTTAAAACACAATACCTCTCGCGCCAACATTAAGTCACCCCGTAGGTACGCAGTTCAGTGGGGTTACGAAAAAAGATTCACTAAGAAATGAAGTTTTTGATGTGTTAACATCTATAGGCACGGGTACCCATTTCTGCCATTTGATAATACATGCAAACAATCCAGCGTGCCGCTCTCCAAAAAGGGCAAATTCTGCGTGGCGCTCTGCAAAAAGGGCAAATTCTGCGTGCCGCTCATATACATATTCATCTGAGTATGATTGTATTGGTGTAGCGGTAGAGAATAACTGTAAAATACAAAGTCTTGCTAACGATGTGTCGAAGTTGGAAGGGTAGTATAAACTTTATATGAACTTTTTTAATTTCAATTCTACATGTTTGTTTATATTCTAGCATTGTTTATTGTTTATATTTCAGCATAAACAATATATATATATTAAAACCATATATTAGAGTTTTCATTGAGAATTATTTAATTATGGCAGTCAAATATCACTTTTGCTTCTGCTCATCATACGTACTCTTCCCAGTTTTTCCTTTATGACACTTTCTAACAGCCCTTGCTATACAATAATGCAAAGATGTACACAAATTACGAAAGTGTATTCAGCGATGCATTTGTAAAGGTCAGTTGCCGAAAACTCGGAATAAAGTAAAGTAGAATAAAAAAAATAGACGGAGAAACTGGAGAAAGGAAAACTAAATTCAATAAACTATTATTTTCTTTTTTATGCTAATATATATATCAATCAACCAGGTATAAACGGCTGTTAACACATCGCTCGTGAGTTCTAACACTCATTAGTTTTTATTTTTTTCATGCACTTGTATAAAACAAGTAGAAACGTTACAGTCCACTATGGGTCAAATGACCACTTTTTCTGTGCGAAATTAATAAGGGCAACAAAATCATGGTATTCAAATCAAAACTTGAAAGCATTTCAAGAGTAAGAATAATTCTGTTAAAAAAATGGAAATTAACCCATTAAACAGCAAAAATCAATATTAACCCTTTTGCAACCATTAATCCAAACATGAAATTCATTCGTTTATGTTAATTATAGTTAAACATTTAGTACTTGATTAAATCTAATTCATTTTCTAAATTTAAATCATAAAGAGAATCTTCACATTCATTAATTTCATCGTCTTCGTTGCCAGGTTCAAATTCCTCTATCGTTTCGCAGATACCATAATAGGTCAATTACTTTAGGTGGAAGTGTGGGCATGTCCATACGGAGTCCGAGTTTTTTTCAAAATTCGTTTTGCATTTCTGTTTTTCTTTTTAAGATAATTGACTTGTCATCTCCCCTTATCTGCCACTTTTTCAATTTGCATTTATCGCCTAAATGTAAGCTAAATTCAAAAAATCTTATCCAGCAATGAAAGGGACTAAGTCCAAACTTTAAGTTTTCTTCTTTTGCACGGAATATTTCTCTTTTAAATTCAAAACTATTCATAAAATCCTTAGGTGTAGCAGCACAAATGGGACAAGCCTGGTTAGATTTCGTTCCAGTTATAATGTTTAAAACTTTTCCGTCAATTAGTGTTAAATATAATTTTAATGACACTTCAACAGATTTTCCATCACCAATTCGTACGTTTTTCAAAGCTTTGATTTCGCTTTTTAAATCAAAATCCTCCTTTAAAACAATTTCTTTTGTCTCCTTTGTGTACTGCAGCTTAATTGGCAGACAAAATCTTACAGATTGTGGTGTACGGTTGTCCGAAATTGGCGTTCCCGAAAAAAGTAGTAATCTTAAGGGAATAACTGTAGTAGTAAAAGGGAAGCATCGGAGCTATTTGACGAACTGGGCTCATTAAATTTTTGCTTAAATCGAGCTTGACCAGTGCTGCTATCAAATCCATAGATTAATATTAATTCGGAGCTTAATATATCTGTCTTTTTATCTTCCATTACAGCTTAAAAAACTTCTATTTGCATCTCAATGATTCTTTCTGCCGTGTGCTGTAAAATAGACTGCAACGAAACTTTGGCAAGGGTCTCATTTGCTTCAATACCCTGAGGTCGACATTTCAATTTTGAGGCAATAATATTGCTGTAGTCCGGATATATATCGCAGTTTCTTAATTTGTTTTCTTGTCGTATTACATTGTACTGCTCTTTCGTAAAATTATTTTCAAGAAGAAAAGCTAAAGCCTCATCCGCAGAAAGTGGAATTGGCTTTTCGGAATCTTGTGTACACATTTTACGCATTTTTGCTGGCCTTGTTGGGCTTTTCACACTCTCTTTAAGGACTGCAACTAAATCGGAATCACCTTGTTTTCGAGCTGATGTTGCTGCTGCACGAAGGAGAAGATTAGTATCAGCTTTCTCAGTTAAAAGGTCTGCGGCTTCTTTTCTTTTTCCAAATTCTGACTTTGCGCTGAATAGTAGACGTGGACGACCAACAATTGGAGTTGTTTTTTTTTTTTGAAGTTCCATTTATCACAATCTTCAAATCTGAATTTAGCCAACCATGATTTTCTTTCATGGAGATATCTAGCCTTCTGTGACATTTGTGCCGCTTTTGAGCTAATTTTACGCAAAAAAAAAAACGTAATGTTTCTTTATTTTGTTTTTCCACTCCATGCGACATTGTACAGTCTTTAATTTTGCCAACAACGTGTTTCCAAACGGCATCAAATTGTCCTATTTTTGCGCATTCTTTTCGTCATATTTCAAAAAAATCTACTTTTTTAATGTTACCTAAAGAAAAGATGTTTTTCAAGTTAATCGCACGATATCGCAGCTTGAAATAAATTGCAAACGACACATTATCTACTAGTTAATCTACTTTTAAAATTTGAAAGAGGTCAAATGGGGTCAAAATTTTATATACCTTACAGAAAGTCAAAGTTAGAGATAAATTGTACCGTTTCAAGGTTATGTTGACTTATAAGTTATTAAAAAGTACAGCGACATATAAAAACAGCCTATTAATTAAAAATATTTCTACTACCTTGTACCTTTATTTTCCATTTTACACAATTCAATTATTGTTAACACATTCGAGTAAAACGAGCTTGAAGTTTTCCAAACACTACTGAACTTGCAAGCACGTTTGTATAACAAATTGCATTGGTTGACTTTGACGCACAGCTGTGTAACGGTACTTTATATTTAGCATAAAAAAATCCCGTTGCCTTTTTTGGAAGTAATTCCAGTTCAAAAACAACAACAAAGAATTTTAAACGGCACTTTCATTCTTATCACTTTTGCACAGCAAAAGCTGCCATTTGACCTATAGAGCAACCCGACTGCGGTATACTCGATACCAGTAGTAAAACAGATTAAAAGAGACCTGATTGCAATGGCGTGCGGATACGGCAGGAGTGTACGCTGCCTAAAAGACTGTCTGGTGCAGATGGGGATGCCAAAATGCTATATTCCTTCGAAATTTGCAGACTCTAGCTCAAAGTTTGTTAAAGGTATGGGCTGGGGGAGGTATGGGAGGCGTGGCATCAACATTTTTGCTGCAGATCTGTGTATGATGTCAATTGCTATCCTCCTACCGAATTTGGTGACTCTAGCTGAAAAATAGTAAAATTTGGGGAAGGGGGGCTGTGGGCGGTAAGGGGGGGCGTGGCATCCAAACTTTTGCTGCATATCTATTTATAATGTCAATTGCAATCCTCATACCAAATTTGGTGACTCTAGCTCAAAGTTAGGGGGCTCGGGGCTTGGCATTATGGGGCGTGGTTTCCAAAGTTTTGCTGCAGATCTATTTATGATGTCAATTGCTATTCTCAAACAAAATTTGGTGACTCTAGCTCATAGCTAGTAATATATGGAGGAAACGGGCTGGGAGCGGTATGGGTTGGGGCGCCATCCAAATTTTTTGGGTTTCTTCATCAGCAATATTTGCATTAAATTTGGCGGCTCTAGCTCACAAACTGTAGAAGATATAAGCATTTGTAGTTTAAAACTGCGGGGGGGGGGGTGGCTGGAGGCGGAATGGGTGGGCATGGCTCCAATATTTTTTATGGAGTTGTTAGTAGCTATCTTCTCACCAAATTTGGTAGTTCTAGCTGTAAGGGCGTGTGAAATAGCTGCCTTTATCGATATTGAGTTATCGAATTTATCGATTTGCCAGCCGCCCAGTTATTGTAGAACCCCAATCTTAACACTTTATCTTACACGGCCATAGATAAAGACATTTGCAAAGTTTCAAGTCTCTAACTTGAAGGGTGTGGAAAAAAGTTGCACACATACACACACACAGACGGACAGACGGACTGAAGGAGAGAATGACAGAAGGACAGACACCATGACGGACATTGCACAAACCCAATATACTCTTTACCTTCGGTATCGAGTATAAAAACGTATTACTAGCTCATGAGAAGATACCCTGAACTCTTGAATTTCGGTATCTCCAGTGTTTCTTAACAGATCTCACTAAAAACCACAGCTTTTAATATTACATATTATTATATCCAAGCCCATTTTTAAATTTATGCATTTTTATATTCTATAGTTATTTGCTTGTAATGGCTTGCTAGGCTTCAGTAGATTAAAACATGAATGCCATGCAAGTGTATATTACTATCGGTGTGTCAATATATGGTTTTTAGCGTGTTAAATATGAAAATATGTAAAAAAAATAAAACAGTCGAACATCCGTACATCTAACCTCTCCCCATAACGAGTTTTGTTCCTTATAACACACGAATGCATTTAAAACTGTACGTTATTGTTTATAGGAAAAAACACATTATTTGCAACTAACTATTTTTTTCGTGCTCTACGCTTGCTTGTTTAAAAGTCAGCTTTTCCGATCGAGTTTTGCTCAAAAACAAATAACATGGGTTTTTCCGCCAGCTAGACGCACATCAAGATTGTTACACATACAAAGAACAGGCTGTTTGCGTTTGTGCATTTGTGAAGCTCGAGGCTCGTCGACAAAATTACTAAAAACACTATTATTCAAACAATTCTTTATTATGAATTTTATTTCTTGTACCCTTAAGATTCGTTATATGGAAGTTTGTCTTTCCCAACGTAATAGTCAGCAAGCCCAGCTCTTTATACTCGATACCGAAGGTAAAGAGTATATTAGGGTTTGTGCAATGTCCGTCATAGTGTCCGTGCGTCTGTCCGTCCGTCCGTCTGTCCGTCCGTCCGTCTGTATGAACGCAACTTTTTTCCACACCCTTCAAGCTAGAGACTTGAAACTTTGCAAATGTCTTTATCTATGGCATAGTAAATTAAAGTGTCAAGATTGGGGCTCTACGATAACTGGGGGCTGGCAAATCGATAAGTTCGATAACTCAAAATCGATTAATCCACCTATTTCGCACGCTCTTAAAGCTAGATCTACCAAAATTTTGGAGAAGATAGTTACTAACAACCCGCAAAATTTTGCATCAAACATTTTGGAGATAGGCCCAGTCGCCAAACTTGGTAGGAAGATAACTGTTTACGACTTCAAAAAAAGTGCAACAAAGTTTTGGAGCCCCGCTCACCCATTCCGCCGCAGCTCCATCGCTGTTTATAACAGAAATGCCTATATCTTCCATAGTTTTTGAGCTAGAGCCACCAAATGCCACCGGTGCCAAGATAAGTGATGACGATTCTCAAAAAATTGCATAAAAACTTTGGATGCCACGCCTATCCATATTACCCTAGCCGCCCCAAACCACCCCAACGCTTTGCTAAAAACGGTATTGCGTATATCTTCCAAAGTGTTTAAGCTAGAGTCACCAAACTTGGTAGGAAGATAACTGTTACTGACCCCCATAAACTGCATTAAAGATTTGGAGCACCGCTCACGCATTCCGCCCCCAGCCACCTCGCTGTTTATAAACAGAAATGCCTATTTCTTCCATAGTTTTTGAGCTAGAGCCACTTAATTCGGTGCCAAGATAAGTGATGACGATTCTCAAAAATTTCATTAAAACTTTGGATGCCACGCCCATCCATACTGCCCTAGCCGCCCCAAACTGCCCCAACGCTTCACTAAAAACGGGAATGCGTGTATCTTTCATAGTGTGTAATCTTGAGGCACAAATTTGGTAAGAAGATAACAGTTGATGACCCCCAAAAAACTGCATCCAAGTTTCGGGTCCGCGCCCCCCCCCCCCCCCCTGTTCCCTTACCCACTGCATTTTAAAATCAAAAACGCCTATATCTTCCACAGCTTTTGAGCTATAGCCACCAAATTTGGTGCCAGGATTGGTGATGAAGAACCCAAAAAGTTTGGATGCCCCCCACAAATACCGCCCCCAGCCCCCCTTCCACCATATTCTACTAACTTTGAGCTAGAGTCACGAAATTTGGTATGAGGATAGCAATTGAAATCATACACAGATCTGCAGCAAAAATTTTGGTGTTACGCCCCCATAGCGCCCCAGTCCCCCTTTCCACACCTTTAACAAACTTTGAGCTAGACTCACCAAATTTGGAAGGAAGATAACTTTCGGCATCCCCATCTGCACTAGACAATCTTTGAGGCAGCATACACCCTTGCCGTATCCGCACCCCATTGCAATCAGGTCTCGTTTAATCGGTTTCAATACTGGTATCGAGTATACTACAGTCGGTTGCGTCCGACTGCAACGTTTCTACTTGTTTCTGTATATGCATATGCAGATAAAAAAACGCACATAAAAAAACGCACACTTACAAACAATGATCCGTTTAGACTACTGATATGGTAATACTAGTCTTCAGGGTATTTTCATTATTGAGCTCTGTATACTTCAGCATTTCTTTTTTTCAAATGCGACGCACATTGCCGACCTAAAACAAAAAAACACTTAACACTAAATAAGTTGGACAAATACAGATTTTTTATTTATAGCTAATAATTGAACATCAGTATATAATCAATTTATAATAGTTTCTTTCAATTCGAAAATAATTTATCTCCACATTTGCTCAGGCAACAAAATGGTTGAGGGTCAGACAGCGACTCAACAGCAGCAGCAGCAATCAGGAACTGGCACCGCCAGCACTGGCGCAAGTAGTGGTACAACTGGAGCCGGTGGGGCCAGCACTGTGGCCAATAGTTCGGCGCAACAAAATGGCGGGTCAGGCTCGACGATTACCGTAGTGGCTGCTACTGCTGCAGCCCCGGCAGCAACTGTCAACAATGCCGCAGTCAGCAATAATAACAACAATGCAGCCACAAACAATAATAACAACAACAACAATAACAACAACAACGAACTGGATCCGAAAACAAATTTGATCGTAAATTACTTGCCGCAGACAATGTCACAGGACGAAATACGTTCGCTGTTCGTCAGCTTTGGAGAAGTTGAGAGCTGCAAATTAATTCGTGATAAGGTGACAGGTGAGTTGAATAAATCAGTAAAATAATCTTTAAATTATTCGTGTTGTATTTTTGCTTAGGACAAAGCCTGGGCTATGGCTTCGTGAACTATGTCAAGCAAGAGGATGCAGAAAAGGCAATAAATGCACTTAACGGTCTACGTCTGCAGAACAAAACCATTAAAGTAAGCTACTGATAGTATTTGTGGTAGCAAAAAATTGTTGATTTGGATAACTCCTTTGAAACTAATATTTAAAATTTTAAGATCATTTTAAGGTGGGATTAAAATGGTAGCGCATTAATTTCACACGCCGAGAATCGAATAGCTGACCCAATTAGCCCTAGAACCGTAAACAGGTTTTTTTATACCATGAACCCATAAAATGGGTAAATCAGGGTATAATGGTTTTGTGCAAAAGTATGTAACAGGCAGAAGGAAGCATCTCCGACCCCATAAAGTATATATATTCTTGATCAGTATCAATAGCCGAGTCGATATGGCCATGTCCGTCTGTCCGTCCGTCCGTCCGTCCGTCCGTCTGTCCGTCTGTCCGTCTGTCTGTCTGTCCGTCTGTATGAACGCGTAGATCTCAGAGACTACAAGAGGTAGAGACTTCTGATTTTGAATATAAGTTCTTCTATACCATAAGCAGAACAAGTTTGCTTCAAATTATCGCTAACTACTTTGGTTTTCGATATACACATGGAATCGATAACAAAAAAATATCTAATTTGGAAAATGTAAAAATAGGGGTTGGTGTAATGGGTAACGATAGAACTTTTCTCAAATCGTCCAAATCGGTTAAGAAACACCAGAGATATCGTAAAGTTAAGTCAGTTATGAGTTTTGTTTAAAATGGATCATTATTTGAAGCATATTTTTAGGACGCAAGGACTGAAACTGGGTTCAGTGTATCTTTTTTTCATTTATTTTTTTTATTTTTATTATTATTATATTATTATCTTTA